>RJWJ010006297.1:0-63326 GCA_004363605.1 Indri indri
GAAGAAACCACACAAGGGCTGGATAACCTATTTGAAGATTTAATAGAGGAGAATTTCCCAGGCCTTGCTAAAAATCTAGATATACAGATACAAGAAGCGCAGCGGACCCCAGGGAGATTCAATGCAAACAGAAAGACACCACGTCACGCAGTCATCAGATTGAGCAAAATAGCCACTAAAGAGGCCCTTCTGCAAGCGGCAAGGTGAAAGAAACAAGTAACATACAAAGGAAAGGCCATCAGAATAACTTCAGACTTCTCAACTGAAACCCTACTAGCAAGAAGAGCCTGGGGCCCCATTCTCACTCTTCTGAAACAGAATAATGCCCAGCCTAGAGTTCTGTACCCTGCAAAACTAAGTTTTATATATGAAGGAGAAATAAAGACATTCCCAGACAAACAAAGTCTGTACTTTTTGTTGAAAGCCAGAAATATTTGTATTCGATAATAGGAACTGAAACAAATAGAGATTTAGTGTATTTGTGTTAATGTGGTTAGAAGATGAGCTATGGTTAATGTTTTCTGTACTGCAAGGTACAAAAGGCTTCAAATTTTCTAGTGTCCTTGTTTTTATCTCCCCTGTTGACTTTGGCCTTTCCTAAGTAGTCCTTTCCAGAAAGAGTCTATGTGTTGCGTCTCTTTCAGCCGTAATCCACTGGGATGGTAATGGAGCCCTGTTAATGTGGTGGTAAGGTGTGTATCATAAAGGGAGAGTTCTTTAATTTTCCAATTTAATTTTAATATTTCTGTGGGCCTATGTTTTGGGCTTATGAGTTTCATAAATATTACTCTAGAGGTATAACTTTTTTCTTGCCCTTACATCCATCCCCGACTACCATTTATTTTGTTGAAGCTCTGATTCCTGGTAAGTTTTTCTCCCATTAAGTAAGACAGGAAAACAAAGCGAAATGCAATGAGAAAGGAATGCCCTTCTCCCCTAGGAAAAGGCTCTAGCAACTGTCCTTGCCCCTGGAAATAGGCTGTCAATGAGAAGGCTGTGTGTGTGTTTCACAATGATTCCTCTTCTCCTCCCTCAGAGTCCCAAAGATCTTTCTCAAATCTTTACTATGAGAATATAGGTCAGGTTAGTGGAGATAAAGCCCATGAATGCATGGTGTCCCCGCAGGAGTGCAGCCCCCAGAAATGTCTCTCTCACACTAGTTCACAGTCAGCCTCTGCCAATTCAATAAAATGATCTTTTAAGTGTTCCTATCAGTTTATGGAATCAGTGGTTTCTTCTCCTGTGTCTCTGGATTTGTCTATCTTTCTAGATTTTGGGATGGTGGTCTGTCCTGCAACCTCTTTCTCAGTAGATCCAAGAAAAGTAATTGATTTCTAGTTTTCTCAGCTTTTTCTTGTTGTAATTTTGGGAGTTATGATGTTCAAGCTCTGTATGTGTTTTTTCTAAAACTAAAAGTTGCATAGGTTTTCCTTTTAAAAACAGCTATTTCCTGAGGACTAACGTATCCTTTTTCCCATTTCTCCTTTTACCAATTACATTTCACCATTTAAAAAAATACAATACCTATCATCAATCCTGATTTCCTATAATACTTTTCCCCAGATATGAAAAAAATCTGTCATTGAAAACAAAAAGATAAATAAATACAAATATTAATTTCAATAAAATTTATTTTTATTCAAGCTTTATAATGTATTCCTTCTACCTTATTTCTTCTCCTGGAGAGTAACATTAACAATATACTACACTTTATTTTTAAAAATAATTTTTGAAAATTTGTGAAACATCTTTTTGTTCAATTGTCATAATTTAATTCAAAAGGAATTTACCATTTAGGACTTTACGGTTTTAAGAAATTTTAAAAATTCACTAATATACTTAGTGAATTATGCTGAGATTACCAGTTAAAGACATTAATATGTAATATATAATTGACATAAAATTCTGTAGTACATTAGAATTGATGTTGTTTCGAGGAGAAAAATGGACAATATAAATCTTTCAACTGTTAAATAAGAGCTGTAAATTCATTTCAATTATTACAGGCCTCAAATCACTCTGGTATTTATATTCTATTAGGTACTCTTGAAAGAGAAATGTAACCATTTTATGTAAAATCATCACCATTTAGAATTGTCCATAAATTATATCCTTTGCAACCATATAATCTTATTATGATTTTCTAGATGTCAATCTGAAAATATGTAAGAGCAATATAGTTTTTCAAAAGCATTTTCTGGGTTATAAAAGAAAGGGCAAAGTTACAAATGTCATAAAGGTTTGTTAAGAGTAAAACCAGAGTTTAGATCTTACTGATAATCTCATGACTTTAGGCTTTTGGAGAAGACCAACTTTAAGGGATTCATGTGGAATTTATTAAGCAATGGTTTGTTAATAAACATGATAATAGAACAAAAATAGTAAGAAACAACAGTATGTTGAGCATTTTCTTGAGCTGGCAATAGATATTCATAAGATAATTGAGTAATGCACATCATCTCAGATCCCAGACTATTCCTACTTAAGACTTTTCTCTATTCCCAGCCATTACAAGTGTAGTCTTCAGACCTTATGAATTAGCACCACTTGGGAGCATGTGAGAATCTAAGAGCCAACCCAGGCGATTAGTATGCACAACAAGGTTTGAAATGGAGACATCCTTTGCCAAACTTACTTGATTATCAGAATCACCTAGAGCACTTTCAACCCATATAGACTCTGGACTTCACGCAAGACTAACTTATTCAGCTGTTATACAGACTGGGATTTTACATCACTGCCTAGAATTATTTCATCTTCTCCTCTTTAAATTAAACACTGGTAAGGAAATGAGATACCATGTTTGATCCAGATTAGGGCTGGCAAACTATGGCCCATGAGCCAAATATGACCTGCTGTCTGTTTTTCTATGGTAAGTCAGAATGGTTTTTATAATTTAAATGTGAAAAAAGTAAAAAAAAAAAATTATAATATTGTATGACATATGAAAATTATAGAAATTCAAATTTGACTATTGGTTGTGGGTTGAACTGTGTTCCCACAAAGATATTTTGAATTCCCATTGACTGGTATCTATAAATGTGATCATATTTGAAAATAGAATCTTTACAAATATTATGAGATAAGATGAAGTCAAACTGGATTAAGGTCGACCCTAAATTCAATGACTCCTATACTTTGAAGGAGGGGGAGATTTGGAGACACACACAGAGGAAAGAAAGCAATGCAAAGATGGAGGCAGAATTTGGAGCGATACAGCTACAAACCAAAAAATGTCAGAGATTGCACACAACCACTAGAAGCTAGGAGATGACCAAATAAGCATTGTTCTCTAGAGCCTTGAAAGGAGTATGGACTTGCCAGCACCTTGATTTTAGACTTCTGGTCTCCAGAACTGTGAGATAATAAATTTTTGTTATTTAAGGGCACCTAGTTTGTGGAAATTTGTTCAGCAGCTCTAGAAAACTAATATACTATCTATAAATAAAGTTTTATTGGAACACAGCCATGCTTACTTATTAACATATTGCATATGGCAGTTGACACACTGTAGTGGCAGAGTTGACTAGTTGTGATGGAGACAGTCTAGTCTACAAAGCCAAAATATTTACTTTCTGGGCCTTTTCAGAAAAAGTATGCAGATCCCTGGTTTAGAATTTAGCATCATGATTCATTCTTTGGATCTGGGGTCCCAAGAAGCACATGAGACACTCAGAGACTTAAGAAGAACAATCTGTGCTCTGTGCTCTGTTAGATATAAAGAGAGGTTTAATGATCAGTGTATATGCAAATAACAGAGTCTATCACAAATGTCAAGCATGATATGTGTTTCTACTGCTACAAAATTACCTCTATATCAGTAAATTGCGTATGTTTTCTCAGAATTCTTCCTACTTTCACAGTTAGAAATTGCCATTTAAAGTCCCACAGACACACATATATAATGCTTCTTTTTGGCTCATGTTGGAAATTGTGAACATGTAGGAAATTTGAATAATGTTGATTAAAAATAATTGCAAGAGCAAAACCTAAGCCTGTTTCTAGTCATACAAAAGGTCCAAGATTCTGCTTCTTCCTCCATGTCATTTCTAATCATTTCATAGAGACCTGGTAGCCACAGCACAATTTCTGAAATGTAATATCAATTACCTGAAGAATGAAATACTAGTGGTATTTGCCTCAGGCAGTTACTCTAGACTGACCAACAATTGGGAATATAATGGAGATGGGCAGCCTGCCAAGCCTGGGGATCACCTTAAGCCTGCTCCAAATATTCGGATGCTCAGAGTGATCATCCACTCCCAATTATAGGCAATGTGGCATGGAACAGAGTTTTCAGGTACTGTTTCTGTCATTGGTTACTTTCAATTAAACAGCTAGCAAATGCAGCATAATTATATTTACAAATTTATCTACTCACTATAAAAAAGAATAATGTCTCTTGAAAAGCAATGATAATGGAAAGAAAAATAAGTTTCCAAAATTGGACTATTTTTTTTTCAAAACTGGGCTATTATTGTGAGACAATTCTCCATGAATCTTTCATTGCTACATGTCTAAGTATTAAAAGACAATGAGCTCCGGAACTATATTTTTAGAAACATTTGTAGAAACATGCAGCCCTAGAATGATAGGGATATGAAATCCTTCTGAAGAAAATTTATTGACATTCTTAGATAAACTAAGATAAAGATAGTGACTTCCTCTAGTGACATTTAGAGATAGCCCTCACAGAGACATTTGCTTATATTCCAGAGCAATAATATAATCTCTCTCTCTCTGGAAAGAAGGAAGATAGGTTTGGACAATTTTGTCAGTAGTTCCTATATAAGATCAGACTCTACTAAACTTGGGGTGCCTTTTCTGTAACCTGCCCCATTGTGTGTGCAGTTACTACCAGTTCTTCCCCATGCACTCACACACTGGGGGAATTGGGACTCAGGAAGTTAGTCCTACAATGCTACTCTTGCTGTTGCATTTGCTGTAAGTGATGAATGGTCGTTGTCTCTGACACATAGGTCTCCAGTTTTATACACACACATGCACATGCACACACACACACACACACACACACACACACACACACACACACACACAGCTTGTGACAGACTGACTTGTTAGCTTGCAAAGAGTGTAAAATTTAGACCTTTCACAGTACCTATATTTATTTTAAAAATTGCATTTTCTTGTTGAAAGCATGATGCCTGTTCACATTTTCCCTGAAGGAAATTTAGAAAATCAAAAATATACAAATGTAAATAAAACATGACTAGAAATTTTACAACCCAGAGGCAATATAATATTTTGGCTGTTTTTTCCTTGCTTGTTCTGCTTTCTTTCATCTACTTATCTTTCTCTCTCTCTAGCTAAGAAACAATATGTGTATATGCCCACACATATGTATACATTTAAACATATTGAGAATTTTAAGACAGTTGCAATTTTATGATCTGATTTTTAATTTCGATAATATATATATTATTATTATATAGTATATAGTATATATATTACATATATACAGCAAATAAAATAACAATAATATATATACACACAGCAAATAAAATTTAAGAAATTCCAACAAGGTACTATGGAAATTGCAACTATTAATTATAATGATACCAATTGACTATTTATTGTATGTATTTAAGGTATAGAACCTGATATTTTGAGATATATATATATATACAGTAAAGTGAGTATGACAGTCAAGCAAATTAACACATTTATCATCTCACATAGTTACTTCTCTTTTTTGTATGTATAAGAGAACCTATAATTGACTCTTTAAGAAAATTTCTGGTGTACATTATTGCCTACAGTTCTCATGGCGTACATTAGATCTCTAGACCAATTCATTCTATATAACTGTAATTTTGTACTCTTTGACCACCATGTCACCATTTTCCCCATGGCTGGTAACCACTGTTCTTCATTTTTATGTACAAAATGATTCCCAACTTACAATGGTTCAAATTCGGCTTTATGATGTAGGTAAAGCATCATATATTCAGTACAATCCTAGACTTAATGTGGGGTTATGGCCAGAAAAAATTCATGGTAAGTTGAAAATGTCACAAGTTGAAAACACACTTTTGGCTTGCAATATTTTCAATTTACTGTAGGTTTATCTAAGTGTATCCATCTTAAGTTTAGAAGCATATGTATTTTATTTTATTTTATTTATTTATTTTTTAGATTTTTCATGTAAGTGAGAATATGCAGTATTTTCCTTTCTATGTCTGGCTTATTTCACTAAGCATTATGTCCTGTACATTCATCCATGTTGTCACAAATGTGGGATCTTTTTCTTTTTTAAGGCTGAATGATATTCTCACACACACACACACACACACACACACACACACACACACACACACACACACACCGCAATTTCATTATCCATTCATCTGTTTATGGACATTTTGATTGTTCACATATCTTGGCTATTGTGAATACTGCTGCAGTGAATACTGGAGAGCAGGTATCTTTAAGGGGTGGGTGGTGATCTCATTTCCTTTGAGTATACACCCAGAAGAGAGATTGCTGAGTTATACGGTGGTTCTATTTTTATCAACTGACTATTGGGTGCCTATTTTTGTCAAATGTTTTTCCAAATATCTTATATGTGTCACTGTATTTGATGCTCACATAAAACCTGTGAAATAACTAACCTTATTTTTCTTATTTTACTACTAGAGAAAACAAAGAAAGAGGCATCAAGTTGTTTGAAGTACCAAATTTTGGAGCCAGGACTCAGGTAATTGCGTCATTCATTTCACTATATGCCTTCAGGTATATGAATGAATAAAGAAAGAAAATATAAATTATTAATATCAGTAATGAAAGAGGTGACATCATTCTACATCCTGAAGATATTAAGAAGAAAATAAGTGGCTGGGTGTGGTGGCTCACTCCTGTAATCCTAGCCCTTTGGGAGACCGAGGCAGGGGGATCGCTTAAGGTCAGGAGTTTGAGACCAGTCTGAGCAAAAGTAAGACCCCATTTCTACTAAATATAGAAAAAATTAGCCAGCGTGGTGGCTTGTGCCTATAGTCCCAGCTACTGAGGAGGCCGAGGCAGGAGCATCACTTGAGCCCAGGAATTTGAGGTTTCTGTGAGCTAGGCTGTCGCTACGGCACGGGACATACTTGAAGCTCTGACTTGGGACGGGCAAAGGCAATATATGTAACCTAAACATGTGTACTCCAGTAATATGCTGAAATAAAAAAAAAAAAAGAAAAAGAAAATAAGTAGATGCAATGGTAAATATTGACCAAATATGTGTTAACTTACAGGAATTGGAAGCATTTATTGAAAACACGAACTACCAAATGTAATTCAAGGATAAATGTATTATTTGATTTGTCAAGTATCTATAAAAAGTACTAATTTTGGAATAAAAAAATTTCTTTCCTACAAAAAGACATATAAACCCTGATGTATGTCATGTTAAATTCTATAAAATATTTCAGTAAAAATATTACTGGCTCTATATAAAATATTTTTATAAATAGAGGATGAAACTCATCATAACTTATTTTATGATGTCATCATTACCTTCACATTATTATTTGAAAGACTTTAGATGCAAAGAAAACCAAAGATCAGTATTCTTCATGAATATAGCCATAAAAACCCTTTAAAATATTAGCAAATTGAATGCAATTATATTTGATTAGAATGATATATTATGGCCAAGTGAAGTTTATCCCAAGAATTCAGTCAATTTAATATTATAAATCAAACAGTGTTAGTCATTACTTTAACAGACTATGCAAGAAACATCATATGTTCATCTAAACAGACCAGAAAAAACACTTCACAAAATTCAATATTAATACATGAAAAAAACTCAAAAAAATTGGGATTAAGTGGACCTTTTATACCTAAAAAAAGGACATTGATAAAAATAATGTAATTAACATAATGTTTTATGGTGAAAACTAAATGTTTTTTAACTATCATCAAGAAAAAGGCACGAACATGTACAGTCCACTACTTCTATTTAGCATTATATTGGGGATTTTAATCTGTTCAATAAGATAAGAAAGATAAATAAAATGCATCCAGTTGGAAAAGGAGATAAAAAACTGTTTATTGTCAGGTAACATGATTGTCTATTGAATAACTTTGAGAATCAATAAAGTCAATAATTAAAATCAATAATTATAAAGAAAGAATAGCTAAAATGCAGGATATATAAAATATATAAAATCAATATATACCATACACTGTTTCTGTATACTGACAATATAATATTGGAGATTGAAATTAATGAATGCCATTTGCAATAGCTTTGTAAATATAAAGTATTTAAGAATAAGTTAAACACAACACACACAAGGTCTTTAAAATGAAAACTACCAAACATGACTAAGATAAATTTAAGACCTAAATAAATGGGAATACATTTTTTGTCCATTGACTCTAAGAACTGATATTGTTAAGATAGCAATTCTTCAAAAATTGATACACAGAATGATAAAATGCCAAATAAAATCTCAGTAGATATTTTTGTTGAAATTGACAAGCTGTTACAAAAGTTTGCATAAACACAAACTTTAAACAGGATCTAGAATATGTAACTTACACAAACTGAATTCAAGGCTTACTATAAAATCATATTAATCAGGATAGTTTATAATTGATGTATAAATAAACATACAGATCAATGGAACAGAACAGAGCATAGAAATTGACTTAAGTTTATATGATCAATTAATTTTTGACAAAGACAACAAAGTAATTCCGAAGGAAATGAATAATCTGTTCAACAAATATTTCTGGGATTGTTGAATATTTATGTGAAAAAAGGAAATTTACTTTATTACTTCACACAATATGCACTAATTGATGCAAAATAAATCCTAGACATGTGTCTATGTCTATGATCTGTCTATCTATCTATCTATCATCTTTTTTATCTCTATGGATTAACCTTATAAATGCTTCCAGAAAAAAAGTATTAAAAAGTTAAGGAAATATTTCTTAGTACATAAACCCACAAACTATAAACAAAAGCTATAAATTAAACTTCATCAAATTAAAAATTTTGGTCTTCAAAAGACATTGTTAACAAAAACATAAGACAAAGACTGGGAGTAAATATTTGCAAATCATATCAAGGACTTATATCCAGAATAAATAAAAAATCTTAAAAGGCATTAATTAAAAGTAAATCCAATAAAGTAAATAGATAAAATATTCAGAGAAACACTTTAACAAAGGAGATACATGAAAGGTCAATAAGACATTCATAGATGCCTAACAACTTAGAGAAATGTGAGTTAAATTATAAGGCTATGCCACCACACAACAGTTGGAATTGCTAAAATTAAAGATAACAACAGCAAAACAAAACAAATGCTGATAACACCAATTGTTGGTGATAATGTGAAACAACTGGAATTCTCATACATTGCTGGTAGGAATGTAAAATATAACAGTTACTTTTATAACAGTTTGGAACAATTTTACCATTAGGACCAGCAATCCCACTCCTAGGGATATACATAAGAGAAATTAAAACATATGGCTACACAAAATCTTGGACTTAAATTTTCATAGCAGTGATATTCATTATGGTTAAAATATGATATGGACACAAATGCCCATCAGCTAATGAATAAAAATTGTGCTCTATATGTAAAATAGACTATCATTTTTTAAATTAAAGACCACATGGATTGATCTCAAAAGCATTATGCTAAATGAAAAATGCTAGAGGCAAAGGGCTACTTATATTAGTAGTATCTAGACTATAAATCTTTATCCATATCTATGCATATATCTAAATTTACATCTATGTCTATGTGAATTAAAATAAAATCCTAAGTCCCCCCAGCTAACTGAATGGGCCCACTCTTGGCCAAGGGAAGACCTCAGAAAAACCTTAAATTGGGTTGCTGGCCATGAGGTGAAGGAGGTCAGATCTGCGTCATTATGCCCTCTTCCTTTTGAAGTTACTCTTTGTAACAATAAGAAACTAAATTATTAACAGGATGCCATCAATTGACTTAACAGATCACTTGAGTCTGAACATATGTCTAGTGGCTTGTCTCTGATTAACAGATTTCCTTATCTTAACTTAAAACATTCCCAGCCTTTAGACAAAGCTTTATTTCTCTAACCAATTGCAAATCAAATAATTTTTGAATTCACTTATAACCTGTAAGTCCTCACTTTGAGAGGTCCTGACTTTTCGGGTCAAACCAATGCATGCCTTCCACATATTGATTTATGATTTTACACGTAATTGCTGTCTCCATGAATGTATAAAACCAAACTGTAACCCAGTCACATTGAGCACATCTTCTCAGGACCTCTTGAGACCATGTGCTCCAAACCTGGTCATACACATTCAACTCAGAATAAACCTCTTCGAATAATTTTATGAAATTTGTTTTATTTTTCAATTAACAACAATATCTACCATCTATCGTCTTCCTATTTATTTTATATTAATCCAGTTTTAAAATGCACATTTTTCACATTTTAATATATGTGAAATTGGTTGTATCTTTAATCTATAATGCAACTATTAATATAATTTGGCAGCATTTACTACAGTCATTTGTCTACAAACTACAGATATACTGTACAGTCATTGGCATTTTAGAGTTAATTAAATATTGTATGTAAATGAAATGTACATTGTAAAAAATTACCAGGCATTTGCGAATCTTCCATATTCCGTGAGCAGAATCGCAGGGAAGAGGGTGTACTAAGGAGAAAGCTGAAAATACGATTCCTGAAATCAATCTTCCTGGAATCTTTAAGTCATAGTACATCAAAAGAGATCTCTTGGCAATCTAGTAGGCCAATTTAACCATTATATTGAACAGATGTGGATCGTGGCACTTACTCATACAATAGTTTTATTTTTAGCTCCTACTCTCCCTTTCATCAACTCTGCCAGGGCATTTATTCCTGTGTCCTTGGATAAAAACTTTTAGTCCCCAGTAAACACTCAAAAAGGTTAAAGATTTTTTTTGCTACTAAAATTTTGGGATTGCCCTCTGCCTTCAGAGAGCAGCTAGCCATTCCATTTTTATAGATATTGTTTCATAGGAGTGCATCAGCCACTAGCTTAGTATGTCATAAACTCATGGAAAAACCCACAAATTAAGTTCTTGCTCATATGATGTTCTTTATGCAACTTTTCTCTAGCCTTGGGGCTGCCAGATTTAGCAAATAAAAATAAAGTATGATCAATTAAATTTGAATTTCTGTTACAAAAAATTATTTTTACTATAGATATGTCCTCTGCAATATTGGGGATATACTTAAACTTAAAAAAATCCATATTTATCTGAAATTCAAAATTACTGGTGTTTTCTACTTTATGTAGCAGTTCTATCTAGGGTTGAGATGATGGCAGAGTCTCTTCCCCTAAGGGAGTGAGTGGTAAAATATATCACCCCTAACAACAGGGAACAAAGACATCATCTCTAAAACATTATCTTTGGATAACTAAAATCCATCCTCATTTGGTGGAGGTAAAAATTTATTGAAATCTCTTGGGGTTCTGTAAAGTACTGTTTTAGCAACTCCTTTGGAGGATTGATATTCTCAGAACCAACTTTTAATGGTGGGTGGAAGAAGCTTTAAATATTCCATCTCCCTCGTCACTCAGTTGAGATAATTCCGCGGTGGGCTTGACCTATTCCCCAGAGTTCAGAGAGATTACACTCCAGTTGCTCACAATAATACCTAGCCTGATACCAGATGTTTTATTGTCTTTCATTTGTTCCCTGTCTCGTTACTCACTCCATTTCTAATCTCTCTTAGAACCAATTCCTAAATACCTGACTTGCACTTGAATCTTTCTCTTAGAGCCTGCTTCTGGGACACCAAAACCAAGATAGATTTTATAGTTGATTTTGTATATGACATTTTTAATCAGAGAGCTTAAATATCTGCATTTAATATCTATGTATCTGGATTTACAAATCTTTTTCTGATTAAGAAATGCTTTCTCATTCAAAGATTTTAAATTAATTCAAGCATGTTTTATTTTAGTACTTTGTAGTTTCAACTTAACACTAAAACATTTGCTTTCTCCCTCTCACTTTATTTACTCTTAACAATGAAATAGAAAGCATTACAAGTGGTTAATTTAATGATCCTAAACCACTTATTAAATAACTCAACTTTGATAATGTGAACTTTTTCTTAAATGAAATCTCAATGTCAACTTTCTTCTGATTTTGAACTTTTATTTATTAAATTGATTGTTGATTCCTATACAACTACCACATGATTTTAATTATTATAGAACAAGTATAAATTAAATATTATTTAGAGAAACTGTAGTGACAAACCACTCATCTTTTTTTTCTGCAAATGTTCCTAGTTATTTTTTAGAAACAATAAAAGGATCGTGCTTATTTAATAAATAAAATATCAGTATACATAAAAATGGTTTTCTTATAAACAAATGATAGCTGGAAAATATGCCAAGAAGAAAGAATCTATTTCCAAGAGCAATAAAATTTCAAATTCCCTGTGATAAAGTTTACATGGGTTTTTCAAGACCCACTTGAAGAGACTATAAAAGATTCAAATAAATGGAAAATGCAATCTTGTTTTGGAAAATTTCTTACTTTTTTTTTTATTTGACCTTGTCTATTATACCTCTGTCCACATATTTTTCAATATTTACATGTTTCTTTATTATAGGTATGTTCTTTGCATTATCACATTTTTGTTATTCAATACGGCCATATTTTCTTTTTTTTTTTTTTTTTTAAATGAGGTTGTCTTTGTCTGTGCTACTGTAACAGAATACCACAGATGGGCTGGTTTGCAATGAAAAAAAATTTATTGGCTCACAGTTGGGAGGCGGTGGAGTCCAAGGAACCTACTCCTGTGATGATAAACCTGCTCCCAAGATAACAAACCTACATCTCTGTTAATATTATCAATCTATTTATAAAGGCAGAGCACTCATGACCTAATCAACTCTTTAAAATCCTAACTTTAATATTATTACGATGGTAATTAAATTTTAACATGAATTTGGGAGGCGGAAAACATTCAAACCATAACAGAGGTGTATTTATTATCTTACTTAAATTGACATGACAGCTACATATTTGCCAATCTTATATTTGTATTTTATACCAGTACAGTTGTAATAAATCTCACAGTCTTTGCATAATGGCTGTACTGATTTACATTCCCACAGTGTACAAGGTTTTCCTTTTCTCCACATCCTTGTCAACACTTGTTATCTTTTGATAATAGCCATTCTAACAGGTGCAAGGTGATGTCTCATTGTGGTTTTAATTTGCATTTATCTGATGATTAATGATGTTGAGCATTTTTTATATATTTGTTGACCATTTGTATGCCTTTTTTTTTGGAAATATCTGTTCAGCTTTTTTGCCCATTTTTTAATTATGTCATGTCAAAGAGATCTGCACTCCCTGTTCATTGCAGCATTATTAACAATAGCCAAAATGTGGTAACAACCTAAGTGTCCATCAATAGATGAATGAAATTTGAAAAGTGGTATATACGCATAATGTAACATTATTCAGCCTTGAAAAACAAGGAAATTCTTTCATATGAAACAACATGGATAAAAGTAGAGAACATTATACCAAGTGAAATAAACCAGGACCAGAAATACAAATACTGGGTGATCTCACATATACATAGAATCTAAAAATGTCAAACTCAAAGAAATAGGGAGAAGAATGGTGGTTGCCAGAAGTTGGTGGTGGGTGGGGTGGTGAGTGCTGGTTAGTGTGGAATGGGGAGTTTGTGAAAGGGTACAAGTTTTCAGTTAGACTGGAGGAATATTGCATAGCATGGTGGCTATAGGTAATAATATGTTATCTATTTCAAAATTGCTAAAAGAGTAGATATTAAATGTTCTCACCAAAAAGTATGATAAGTATGAGAGGTAATGAATATATTAATTAGCTTAATTGTTATATAATGTACACATGTATGAAAACATCAGTGTACCCTATAAATATATAAAATTATTATTTGTCAATTTAAAAATATCATTAAGTTTACACCTTTAAATATACCAATAGCTTTATTACTTGAATTATCAGCTTTATATAATAATATTAGTCCTTAACATTAAAAATGAAGAAATTGCCACACTTTAACTACCTACTGTCCTTTTCCCCTTCTTTTTCTTCAGTTATTTTTGTTAAAGAATTTTTCATTCCCCAAGGTTTATAAAATTTACATTTTGTTTTGTACCTCTAAGTTCCACAAGTGCTTACCAAAAAGGTCTCATATTTAAATAGGCATACTTTTGCCAAGTTTTTCTATTAATGTCTTTCTTACTTGTCTGGATACAACTTTTAAATGGATGTTTGCTAATTTGAAATTTTTGTCTGTAGTCTTTATACTTCAATATCATATTTGTAGATTATAATATCCTGAATCAGATTTTTCCTCTGAAGACATCACAGATATGATTCCACTGTCTCTTAGAGAAAAATGTTGCACAAAAGCTTTTGGTCAGCCTGAGTTTTATGTTTTGCCCAGATGAAAAAGAATTATTTTGTGTGTGTGTGTGTGTGTGTGTGTGTGTGTGTGTGTCCCCCAATAGTTTAACTAGGCTAGGTCACATTGTCGATAATTACAGACACCATGTAACTTCATTTTTTCCTAGAACATTTTAAAAATTTCTTGTGTAATGTTCCTTTTTCACTTTTTCATTGTCTTTGTCAGAAACGCTAATTATGAAATATTGGTGCTCAAATATCACCTTTATACACATAATTTTCTCTATAAACCTTCTAACAATATGATAGCTCCAAAACATTTTGCTGATTTTATGAAATCAAGTTTTCCACCTCTGTTACTGTTTTCAGCATTATTTAGGCTCCTTTGACTGCTTCTCATGTGGGATATTTCTGTGGTAATTTATCTTTCTCTAACTTCTTTTCTTGAACACAACCAGTTCTTTACCTTCTTGTGTTACTTTGAGCTCTTTTCCTCAGTACTGAAATGTTTGCCTCTTGCTTGAGTTAATTATTTTATAGCAATACATTTAGTCACACTTTTTTATGCTTATTTGAAACATTTTTTTCTGGGAGGGGAGGTTAATATTCTTCACTTGATTCATTTTTTCCTGAATCTTTTATCTTTGTTCCTTCTATGTATTGTTCCATGATGCCCATCGCTAGCTGGGACTTCTGTTCTTATTGTGCCAACAAAGGAACTGTCAGGTTTACATCTGGGGTTGTACCTCCCTTTAAAAAAAAACTGATTTACCAATGCTGGTTGAGTTCAGTAGTCCAAAGTGTTTATTGTCTTCCCACATCGACACTTGGTAATCAATGCATTTGGCAAGACTTAGAGTTTAGAAGTATAGGAAGTAATTTTCAGGGAAGAAGAAAATTAAGGCTCTTTCTGATACCTTAGGATTATTTATTTTATAATTGGCTACCTGAAGATCTTTTTTCTTTAATCAAATAGATTTTCTCTTGATTATTGCATATTCTAACTAGATAATCATCTGAAAATAATGAAACATTTAGCATTTTTTACAAAGTTATATTACACGATGTTTCTAAAATGCATAAAAATGATTAACATCTCATCTTAAATTTGTAATGCAGTTTCCAGGAATTCTTAGCAACTAAAATCATGGTCTTCTAATCAGTTTATTTATACATCAAAGCTTCCATATTAACACAATTGAACCTTAAATTTATATTTATTCTTACTCTCGTCAAGAAAATATATCCTCCCAACAGAGTCCACTGTATATTTATTTGTGTTCAATCTTTGTAATTAGGGCTGCTTCATTAATAATTCATGCTTTGTGCAGAATTAGTATAATAGAATTCTGGCATTTACTGTCTAAATTCATTGTGCTTGGAAATGTCTTACATTACATTGTACATCTTGACCCAATGATTCACTCTAAGGAAAAAAAAAAGATGAAAGCTTCATTTTCAAAGTGTAGTCACATAAATGGATAGTTAGAGAGCTCTGAGAATATGACATAACAATATTTTATTCTAGAGATTCTTTGAGATACTTCACAAATTAAACGTGTATCTGACTTACGGTGCTTTCATTTGTATTGCAGAAGGGTGCACTTGCCCATTTAACACGATATATTTTAGTTATATTTTCTATAAAAGTCACTACATTATCAAGGCTTTACAGCATCCATTGGCAGTGGTAATTTAGTTGTTTGAATAAAGTGAATTTGGTTCAATCAATAATTTTTTTCTTAATGAGTTCTGAGGTTTTGTCTATTTACTTTTAATTTATGTACTACTCAATGTCTTGATATTACCTACAGAATATAGTATTCCTGGATAGTGTGGGTTGTAAATATATCTTATTTTTCCCAATAAATCCTTTTATTATAGAGAAACTTTAGCATGAATTAGCTAAGACTAAAAGTCTGTTCTTATTCCTGAGAATAATAATTTCAGCTATGACACTTTGAATCCACAACTTGCAAGCAAGAGAAATTCAGTAGTCTCTTCAAATTTTCCTCTTCAGAAGAGTTTGTATTAAGTGTATGAATTTTATGGTAATGCTTAATTTTATATCTTGTGAATTGAAATAATAGGGGTAGTCAAATATCCACCAGAATTTCATCTAATTTGACAATCCATAATGTTTATCTTAGTGTCTGATGGACCTCCTGAAGCCTCAATTTAGTTAGCACATCAGCCCCTTGTGAGAAATATTCTCTATATATTGTATTTCTTTCCATAGATGCAACTAAAATAGATGCACCTAGCAGAAGGTCTCACAGTCTAAGTTTTGTTATCTTCAAATAACTATTTTAGATGGATCGTCCTTAGAGAAACTTTCATTCAAAAATTGTTTCACACATTAGAAGACATTTTTGATGTTGGGTGATAAGAATTGTAAAATTACCATAATACAACTATGAGAAGAATATATATATTCATATCTATATATAAACTAAATTTGGGATTAATTTTTCCATTATAAAAATATTCAAACATACATGAAAATTGAAAAAAAATCTTATATCAAACATCTGCATATCTACACCTAGATTCTATAATTAACATTTTGTTAATCTTGTTTTATCATATATCTAGCCATTTGTCTATCCCTTTATTTATTTATCAATCTTTCTTTGTATACTGTTAAAATAAAATACAGATAGCAGTAAACTTCCACCAAAGTACTTATGCACAGATAACATTAACTAGTGTCCTACATTTGTTTAATAATACTTTTCTTACTTTCGAGGTGAAGTTTACATATACTGAAATGTGTAAATCTCAAATGTAAAATTTGATAAGTTCTGAAAAATGCATACACCTGTGCAATACCAAAATCTATCGTAAAACTTACCCTCATCTCAGAGGGTTCCGTCATACCCCTTTTCAGTAAATCTCTGCCTCCAACTCCTAAAGGCAACCTCTGTTTTGATTCTTCCAGGCATAGATTAGTTCTACGTTAGAAATTCATATTAATGGAATTATACAGAATATAATATTTTCTCCAACCCTTCCTTTACTTAGCGTAATGTTTCTGAGATTCATGTACATTGCTCCTTATTCCTTTTACTTGCTGAGTAATATTCCGTTACATGAATATATCAAAGTCATTTATTCATTTAGCCATGATAGGCATTTCACTTCTTTCCAGTTTGGATTTATTATGCATAAAGTTGTTATAAACATTTTTGTTGAAGTCTTCTTGGTCTTCTCGTAAACTTAGATTTCTATTTATATTGGGTAAATATCTAGCAGTGTTTTATAAGAATCTAAGAAATTTGCCAAAATGGTCATTTGATTTCCCACTCTTGTATACAATGTATAAGTATTCTAGTTGCTCCAATATCTACATATGGCCATTTAAATTTAAAGTCAAATTGATTTTAATTAAATAATGTAAAAGCTTGATTCAACAGTCATGCTAGACCTATTTCTTTCAAGTGTTGAAGAGCTACATGTGTCTAGTCACTGCTCTATTAGACAACACCAATACAGACATTTTTATCATTGTAGAAATTGCTATTGGGTAGAACTATTCTACTTTCTTGTCAATATGTGGTGTCATCGCTATTTAGTATAAGCTATTCTGGTATTTCCTTACTGGCATTTCATTGTGGTTTTAATATGCATTTTCCTAGTGAGTAATGCTATTGAACACTTTTTGATGTACTTATTGGCAATCTATATAACTTCCTCTGTGAGCATTTTCTCAGTTCCTTTACCTCTTTATTTATTAGATGATTTGTCTTTTCATACTTGAATTGTGAGCTCCTTTATATCCCAGATACAGTTCTTTTGGCAGATATATATATATGTTGTCAATATTTCCCCTGATAAGTGGCTTCCTTCTTAACGTTATTAATGTTGCATCCTGAGGAACAGAATTTTAAATCTTTGATTAAGTGTAATTTAACATTTTTTATTTTATAGTTATTGCCATGACTCATCTAAGAAAATGTTGCCTACACTCAAGTTATAATGGCATTTATCATTTTTTTCTAGAAGCTTTATAGCTTCAACTTTTATAATTTGACCAATGATGTATCTCTAATTTTTTATGTATGGTGTGAGATGTTTTATTTTTTGTCCATACAAATATCAAGTTTTTGCAACATCAGTACTTAGAGAGACTTCCCTTTGCTCATAGAATTGCTTTGGATCCTTTAGTAAAATATCAAAAACTGTAGAAGCGTGAGCCTACATTTGGACTCTTTATTCTGTTCCACCCTTGTGATTGTCCATCATTATGCTACTACTACGCAATTTTGAAAACTTTAGTTCTATAACAACTCTTGAAGTTATGGAGTATAAGTCATTCATGGATGTTTAATTTTCTGAAATGCATTTGTGGCATCTATTTTGGTGATCATATTTTCTTCCTTTTATTAATACAGTGAATTTTCAAGTGACAAACAAATCTCACATACATAGTATAAATACCACTTAGTTATAATGTAATGTCATGTGTGTATTGATAGATTTGATTTACTTATATTTGATTAAGGAATGTATTTTCAATAGGTATATTAGTTTATAATTTTCTTCTTTTCATTTTTAGAACTTTGCCAGCTTTTGGTGTTATGCAGACCTCATCAAACAAGTTAAGAAGTGTTTTGTATTCTTCTATTTTCTTGAAGAGTTTACATCACATTGGCATTATTTTTTAATGATATGGCAGAATTTATAAGTAAAATAAACTGTACCTAAATTTTTCATTTCAGAAAAAAGTTAATAATAATAAATTCAATTTCCTTAATATACACGAGGGTATTGAATCTTGAGTTCTGTGGAAAGCAGACTCTGAAATAGACCTGATGTCCAGGATGTTTAGTTGTGAGAGCCCTTAGTAGCAATCCCTATAGGAAGGAGCAGGAAAAAGAAAAACAGGTTTGGATAGAGAAGAAATCAAGTGCTAAAGCAGGCCTGACCTCAATCACAGCTTATATGCAGAAAGTTCTGGAACTAAAATAATATATTAAAATTGTCCCACGTTGTGCTCAAATGGCAGAGCCATTATACAGCATCCCTGCTCTCCCAACAATTAATCGCTGAGTCCTTCCAGGCTTACCTTAAGCGAGATGACTAAAGCCAAACACCTGTTAGTTGAGGGCTGACAGGTGAAAGTTTTCTGATGATAGCACTTTTAACAGCTGCAAAAAAAAAAAAAAAAAATCAATATTTGAAGATGAATCTGGACAATGCATCTCTGTTTATACCTTAAGGGCTCTTGGCTATTTAGATTTTCTATTTCATCTTGTTTCAATTTGGCAAAATTTGTGTTTTCATAGACATTGTCCATTTTATTTAAGTTATTGGATTTAATAGTCCTTAAAAACATTTTTAGTGATTATAGGACATTAATTCAATGTCAAACAAAATCTATTTCTGATATTGGTAATTTGTGTTTTCTTTTTATTTAACACATTGTTAATATTTATTAAATCTACTAAAATTCTACAAATATATATTTTTAATTTAAATGCATATAACCATTAAGAAATGTGCTAATGATATGAACATGTATCCAAAAGAAGAAATATAATTGGCCAATAAATGTTTGATATGTTATCGAACCTCAAAAGGCAACATAAAAAAAGGCAACATTTGTTTTTATTTTGAATCTTGACTGGAAATTTGAGGCTCCAAAATTCTTTCAAATTTCACTAACTCTAAAAATTAAAAGTAGACTATTCTTGTGATCTATTTTTATATTGAAAATACATCACTAGAATTGCATAAATACAATGGAAATTATGAGTAAATATTCTAAATACCTCAAAAGTATAAATTCCATATGCTTTGTTTAATAAATTAAAGTTTGGGGCTATAAATTAAGAGACAAAATTATTAACTCATATTCCTGCAACATAAATGTGAGGAGAGTATTTATTAAAACAATATAATAAACTCATGGTTTATTTACTATATTGGCACAAATTAAGGTTTAGCTATGTCAAGTATCGGTGGTATTATAAATTTCTTAAGATTTCTTGGTAGGGAATTTGACTATATCTACAAAATTTTAAATGTTTATGACTTATAATGCCTTTTTCAAAGAGGAAGAAGGTGAAAGCAGGTATTAGTTTTAGTTGATTGTCTCCAACAACTATTGTGTGATTCTTCCTCTGCTGTGTTACAGTGAATCCAGACCCTTTGAAATTTCCTATGTAGTTAGCATGTTCTGAACTAAATTAGTAAACTATTCAATCAATGATGCAATTTTTTCTCAAGCCTACTTTCACTTTGTGGTTATTTTATAGATTAAATAGAATATGAAATTATCCCATTAAATACTGATTGGAAAGCTAATGTTCTGATGTTTCATAACTATTTTTAAAAATGGCTAAAGCCTAATTTTTAACTATCAATAGCAGATTGTTTCCTGCCACTGCTTATTCTGTCAATGAGAAAATGACAAACATTTGGTATCCATTTGTAATTGTTGACACAATTTTTTTTTTAGGAGAAAGGGTCTCACTCTGTCACCCAGGCTAGGGTGTAGTGTCATGATCAAAGCTCAATGCAGCCTTGGACTCCTGGGCTCAAGCAATCCTCCTGCCTCAGCCTCTGAGTAGTTGGGGTGCTACTTCCACTTGGCTATTTTTTTTTTCTTTAATTTTTTGTAGAGACTAGGTCCCACCATGTCACCCAGCCTTGTCTCCAACTCTCGGGCTGAAGTGATCCTCCCACCTCAGCTTTCCAAAGTACTGGGATTGCAGGCTTTAGCCACCTCATCCTGCTGACCTGCAAATTTCTTCCTTCACAAACATCGCCCCTTCCCACAGCTGTTGCCAAGTTTCTGTAATTTAGGATCATTAATCATATAGCGCGCACACAGGTTTTAACTTCAAAACCAAATATTGGCTGCTAGAGATAATATTTCATAACTAACATAATTTCACAATAGCAGAAGAGTCATCAGTTACATTTTTGAAACATCAAACTTGAATTAGTTTCTAAGTTTAAGATGTTTGTTAAACTGTTCTTTTTTTAGGTTCAAGTATACAAAGGCTTGGGAAGCAATCAATGCATGTCCTATAAGTAAAACAATTCTAAGGTAGAATAAAATGTATAATGAGTAAATTGTATATTGGGCTTCAATTTTGGTAACATCTGCAATTATTAAAATAATTGTCAATTTTTCATCCAACTTACTTCAGAGTTTCCCTCATGAACCAGAGGAGGAATCAAGTGACCCATTAACGCTGTCTTATTTTAACTTTTTTTTTATTGTTATTTTGATGTTCTAGAGAACATCATGTTCTAAAAGGAGGATTTTTTTTCTTCCTCCAATATTGCTTATAAGATGTGGGAATTGAGCTATTTATTTTTTCTGTTCTTATATTTAAGGTAATGTTTAGGATCAAGTTTACCAAAATATCAACTCTCTGTGTTCATTCTGGATAAGTTGACTTAAACAATATTCTAATCAATATTGATTTTTATCATGATATAAACTGCTCTATAAATCTTTTGCTTTTAAACCAACACAAAGCAACTTCAGAGAAGACTCTGAAAGCATTGCAAATGAGCAATATGGACAATTCCAGAAAAGTTAACAGCTGAATATCTGAAAGATCAAGGTCTTTCCTTAACTCACTGGATTTGGAAAAAAATACAAAACATTGAAAAGTAGCTCCCAATATCTGCAAAAAGGTTTGGAAATCAGAATCTGACACTACTGGGATGTTAGGAATACCTGTAGGAATTGAGGCAGAATCAAGTAACCTCACTATGTTCCTCTCCATATGGATTTCTAAGGTAAAATTCAATAACTTTTTATTGTATACATACTAATGCATCTGGATTTAATAATCATTCATAAAGGATAGTTTTGCATATTGATTCACATTTTAATGTAGAACAGACCTTGGTATAAGCCCAGCCATGCCACTTATCTGGCTATTAAATTTAATTTGTGTTGTCTAAACCTCCGTTTTTTCATCTGTAAAACTGCAATCATGACATATATCTCATCACTGATAAGAAGATTATGTGCCTAGAAAATCATAGGACAGTAGAAATTTGAGTCAAAAGAACAGAGTGAGTGCACTAATTTTACAGTTGGACTGTAAAATTGTTTTAACTGTTAGTTAAAACATTGCCATACAGGTGGGTTCTGATTGGACTCCAGAGAGCAAATAGTTGACAATCACCATTTTGGACAAACTGTAGCCTCCAGAATTACATCATTAAATTTTTATGGAGCATTTTACAATCTAAACTATTTAATTAAGATATCGTTTTGAACTTTCGCCACGTATCTCTTAGCTGAAATGATTTGTATCTCCTATGCTATGTAGCTATTATAATAGATACAGAAACAGAAAATCTAGGTATAAATGAGAAAGAAAATCTGTCAAAGCAAGACTCTACACCACTTAAACTATTATATTTTCATCAACTGATTACATCCTGATTTATAATCGTACAAGAGAAAAAATAGGATATGCTTTTATAATATCAGGGTAAACTAAATTTATATCAGACAAGCCTACATTTTGAAAATATAGTATCACATATCTTATTCAGGCGAATAAAATATAGCCTCTGTCCACATTTCAACTGTGGTAAAAACATTTCATTTGCCAAAAACTTATACAGTTCAATTAAGCTGATCGTTACTGACTAAGGTGGCATAATCAACTACTCCATCTGAGATTCTCCTTCTGCCAATTTAACTTTCTCAGTATTCCAGCAACTGAAGAATAGCATTAATCCTATATGCAAGAAGGAAAGTAAAAAGGCCTCTTTATTTATGTGTTCTGTGCTTAGTTTAAGATTGACTAGTCATTCTCTAAAAATTTACATAGCACTAACATTTCTGTTTAAATGTATTCAAAGAAACCATGCAAACTTGAACTAACCCGTGTTCACAAAGTTTTCTCCTTTGTCTTCTTTTAGAAATTTTAAAGTTTTAGTTCATATTAGGTTATGATCCAATTCCAATAAATTTCTGTGCATGTTGTAAGCTGAGGTCTAAGTTTACTTTATTGGCACATGATTATCCAATTATCCCCAAACCATATATATTTTTTTTAAAATAATGATCCTTTCACCATTGAATTTCCTTGACATCTTTGTCAAACATCAGTAGAAGAAAGTGTGAATATCGATTCCTGATTTTTCTTTCTGTTCCATTGATTTATGTATATCTGTCTTTATAACACTACCATACTCTGGATCATGGTTGCTTTATACTAAGTTTGGAAGTATATCTTAGGCAGTGAAAGCCCTCCAACTTTATTCTTTTTCTAAATAGTTTTGGTTAACCTTAGTCATTTCATTTCCATATTAATTTTATGATTATCTTTTAAAGTTTGATTAAAAACTATTTAAATTTGGATAAGAATATTATTGATTATACACATCAGTTTGGGGAGAATTGCCATCTTAACATTATAGACTTTTCCTACACATTAACAAGAAATATCTTCATATTTAGCTGGACATTCTTTAATTTTTCTCAATAATGTTTGTATGTTAGTGTACATGTTTGTATTCCTTATGTTCAGTTTATTTCCAGGTATCTTATTCTTGGTGGTGCTATTTTAATTGAATTATTGCCTTAATTTAATTTTTAGATTATTCATAAAAACACAATTGATTTTTGTATAGATCATGAATCTTTAGACCTGCTAAATTATTTATTAGTTCTAGTAGTTGTTGCCTAGACTCCTTATTGCTCTCTACATACAGGAGCATGCCGTTATGATTAACAAGAGATATTTTTTTCCTGTCTTACCCAGATTTCTTCAATTTCTTTTTCTGGAATTGTTGCATTGATTCAGAAACATGTTGAAAGGAACTGGTGAATGTAAATATTTTCTATGTTCTGAGCTTAGAAGGAAATAATTCAGTCTTTGAACTATAAGCATGATGTAAGCTACACAATTTCCATATCTGTTCTTTATTGTATAAAGAAAGTGTCCTTCAATTCCTAATTTATTGTAAGTGGATGTTGGATTTTGTCTAATTCTTTCTCTGCCTTTTCTGAGATCATCCTATTGTTTCGTCCTTTATTTCTACTAATATAATGCATTATACTAGTTGATTTTTGGACAGTCATCCTTATTGGCTTTTCTGCAATATACCCCCCTCGCTCATGATTGTACAGCCTTTATATTTTGTTTTGGATTGTGTTTGCCAGTATTTTGTTGAGAATTATGCATTTATGTTCACGAGCATATTGGTCTACAGTTAGGCTATCAGTGTAATATTGACCTCATATTATATGTTGGAAAGTTTTCTCTCATTTTTTATTTTCTGAAAGGGTTTGTGTGGGATTATTATTCCTTGTTCTGTAAATAGTTAATAAAGCTCACCAATGGCATTGTTTTGGGCTGGCTTTTCTATGAGGGAAATTTATTTTAAGTACAAATTCAACGTATTTACTTTGTATAGGTCTATTAATTTTCTCTATTTCTTGTGTCACTTTTTCTAGTTTGTATCTTTCCTGCACTTAATCAATTTCATTTTAGTTGTATAACTTTTTGCCAAAATGGTGTTCATAGTATTCCCTCATAATCTATTTAATTTTATTAGGAGTTGCCTGTGATGTCCCTCTCTTTAACGCCAGATTTGAGTAATTTGCACATATTTTTTTCTTGTTCAGTCAAGTAAATGTTTATCAAATTTGTTAGTCTTTTAAAAAAACAACTTCTGATTTTATAGATTTTTTCTATTGTTTTTGTTTGTTTCTATTTCGTTGATCTCTGCTCTGATACTTATTATTTCAGTTTGCTTTAGGTCCATTTGCACTTCTTTTTCCAGTTTCTTATATAGAAGTTTATATTATTGAAAATTTTTCTTATGTTCAGACAGATATTCATTTTTCTAATATTTTTCCAATATTTTTCTATATTATTATAACATTTATTATAATATTTTCTAATATTGTTTTCTAAAAACTCCCTCCATGCATGTCTTTAGCTGGATTCCATTCATTTTGATCTATTGTGTTCACGTTTTTTTTCAATTTAATATATTTTTAAATTTTCATTGTGATTGTTTTCTCCAGAGCATGATATATAAATATGTTAGAAGTAAGTTGTTTTAATCTTTAAATATTTGGAGAAAGCCCAAATTCCTATGTGCTGTTTGTCTTAATACATTCAGATTGCTATAACAAAATGCTGTAGAATGGGTGGCTTAGAAATAACAAAAATTTTTTTCTCACATTTCTAGAAGTTGAAAAGTCTAGTATTTGCAAAATCAGAGTTTGGTTACAGTCTACTCCCTGCTTCATGCACAATTCTTTCTCTCTCTGTCCTCACATGGTGAAAGGGATGTACAAGATTTCTGGGGTCTTTTGAAGGATACTAATCCCATTCACTAGCTCTCTGCCCACATGACCTAGTCACCTCCCAAAGGCCTCACCTCCTGATAGGGAGTCAGGATGTCAAAGTATATATTTGAGGGAAACAAAATCATTCAGATCATAGAACATTTTAATTCACATCCAAACCTACTTCATTGACTATTTTAATTGATATTGATACCTACTTCACTGATTTAAGTCTTTTTAAAGTTATTGAGAGTTGTTCTGTGTCCTAGAATATGTTTTATCCTCATGAATGTTAAAGAAGATATACAAATGGCAGCAACTATACAAAAAGATGTTCAACATTATTAATTATCAAGGAAATGTAAATCAAGGCTATAATGAGACAGTACCTCACATGTATTAGGTTCTCTATCATCAAAAAATCAAAAGATAGCAGGTGTATCCTCTTTGGTGAGGCCATAGAGAAATTGGAGCCCTTTAGGAGTGTAAAATGGTGCTGACCCTATGGAAGACAGTATGGAGGTTCCTCAAAGAATTAAAAATAGAACTACCATATGATCCAGCAATTCCACTTCTGGGTATACATCCCCCAAAAATCGAAATCGGGATTTTGAAGATATCTGCATTCTCATGTTTATTGCAGCATCATTCACACTAGCGAAGGATGGAAACAACCCAAGTGTCCATTGAGAGATGAATTTATAAATAAAATATAGTATAAATAAAATGCAATATTATTTGGCTTTAAAAAAGAAAGAAATTATACCATTTTCTACGACATGGATGAATTGAGAGAACATCACACTAAGTGAAATAAGCTGGTCACAGAAGGAAAAATAATACATAATTCTACTCATATGAGGGATCTATAATATTCAAACTCATATAAACAGATAATATAATAGTGATTTCCAGGAGATGGGTATTAGAAGAAATGGAGAGTCATTGTTCAATGGGTGTAAGTTTTAGATATACTGGATGATTGAGTTCTAGAGGTCTGCTGAACAATACGGTGCCTATAGTTACCAATATTGTGCACTGAAAAATTGTTAGGAGGGTAGATTTCACACTGATATTCTTAAGCCTCACAAGCACAAACACAGACACACACACAAAACAAAGACAAAAACAAAAGGACACAGAAAAACTCTGGGAAAAGTCTAATATGTCTATTATCTTGATTGTGGTGATGGTGTCACTGGTATTTGCATATTTCCAAACTCAGCAAATTTACATGTTAAATATGTCTGTACATATCAATTATATTTCAATAAAGCTGTTAGAAATCGAACATGCATTATTCACTGGATGGATGCAATGTTTTATACATATCCATTTTTCAATTTGTTTGTATCATTCAATTAATTATTTTTATAGATTTTGAAATGAAAATCTAGAAAACGTATGAGTATATATGTTCCAAAAACATATACAGGGAAGATAATAATAACCTTGTTCATAGGAGGCAAAACCTGAACACAATCCAAATGTTCATCACCAGAAAAATGGACAAAAAGTTTTGGTGTATTAATGCAATGGAGTACTACTCGGCTATAAAAATAACAAACTATGCTTGATTCTTTTGAGGATATGGACATAGTTTACAGGGTATCTTTCATTTCTGACAAATAACATCCTCCCACATTGCATTCTCTTCTATAGGTAGTGTTGAGTCAAGGGACTGTTTTACCTCATGCTAACATATTACTTATAAATTGTCATATATAAAATTATTATAGTATGGTAAATCTGTCTTTGTCAAAAATAAGGTGAGTTTGATACTAAATCTTTTCCTTGGTGTGGTTGGCAGACCTTTTAGCTTACTGACATTATTACTGTTTTGAATTTTTACTTTATACTGTATGTCAGGGGGACATAACTAGCAGATTGCTTGATTTTGTCTGATAGGAAGAATAACAGTCATATAAACATTTTTCAGGTGTTAGTAGGATGTAATTCCATGAGCAGCTCAAGGATAACACTCAAAGTGGATAAATAAATAATGTGTTTTCAATTATTAAAGAAAACAATCAAAATTTAGGAGGGAAAATCAAGTTTCTAACAAAATAATGTATCAACATATAATTAGAGTAGCAATGAGATGTTTTCATTAAATCAGCAAATATTTATTGGTTATTTACCCTGTTCTAGGTTTCATTCTGAAAAGATAGGAAGTTAAAAAAATGCATGAAGCTTCTTCCCTGCACTCAAGGGGTTTATTCTCCCCTGTATTATTATATTCCATATGTGCGGCATTAGTTCTCATTCTGATTCTTTCTTTACTCTCTTTTTTTCTTCAAAAACATTCACCATAAGGTAAAATGTAAATGTAAAATGTAGATTTCCTGGGCACTAACTAAAGTCTCACAAGAATGTAACTATTTGCCTTACTACCTATCTGCCCTTCTTCCTATATGTCCCACCTCATTAAAAAATAAAAATAAATAAAAAAAATATATATATATTAAACCTCTTGAAAACCTTTTCAGATAAAACAGTCACAGATGCTTCTGCAGCTTGTGTTTTTCCAGATGCGCCCTAAAGCTGGCTTAATTAACCTCTATTAACTAAGATCCTTGTGCCAGTCACATAACATAACCACATTTATTTAAGAATGTATTCCAGTATCAAATCACAAATTTCAACAATGCTATTTTGCCCCAAGCTAATATTTTCTTCAAAGGTAAATTTGAACCTTCACTCCTGATAATGAAAAACATTGCTTAAATATTTTAAATATCAAGTTTTCTAGTTTTACTCAACAAAGTTTTCTAAAACCTTGATTCCATATTACCCATAATGATATTTTATTGCACATTTTATTCATCAACTGATGAATAGTGGGGCTTATTCTTCTACATGTTTGGGGTTTTATTTCACTAAAATAATAATTCAAACAAAACGTAATTAGTATGAATACCTGAGTAGATAAATGAACATTCTCTGTATTCAACCAGTAAAAATATTATATAAGCTAGGCAAACAAAGCAATAATAATTTCAATTGATTATTCTGTTACGTTTGGCAGGGGGAATAAATATAACTGGCAGTGAAAGATGATACCACCAAATTTAGACTTTTCAGAACATGTGTTATTTATGTCTGAAAAGTATCCATAAACATATCAAGTGATATTTGTGCAAATATGGAGTAGTTTACAGGAATTACAATGACGGAACTCTAGCCAAGTTGCTTAATAGAGTACTCTGGATTTTATTTTTATTTGTCATCATCAAAATTCAAGTCGTAAGTGACCACCAACATATTATCATTATTATTGTAGTTGTTGTCCTGATGGTTCTGGGCCTCTGGGTGGATTCTACAAAGCTAATTAAACAGATCTTATTCCAGAAATGATGTGTGATTCAATTTCTCACCATCACCCCAACTCTTTGCCACTATCATCGTCAAAAAGATGCTTCATGAAATATACTTTTTTCAGCAAAATAAAAATTAATGGTAAAAATTAGCTTTTAAATAATTAGAGAGCTCTTTCACTATTGAAAACCAAACCTAAGAAATATTCCAATTCACTTTAAGAATATCCTTTGGATTTCTGAGGCTAGGATGTTATACATGCTTCACAATTTACATCAATTTTAACTTATTATTTTATTTGATAACTCATGCTAAAAGAATTGCATTATGTTCCTCAACAAAGTCTGGCAAATAGTTCTTTTTCTAAAATATAGAGGGAAAAGGCAAATATTTCATCAGAAATATAAAGATTTTTTTATTTTTAATTAGTATAAACATTAATGTACTAAACATATTTTTAAAATGTTATGATTTGTATGCTTAGGATGATATATTTACTCAGTTTTATTATATGTGACACAATATAATTTAATTTATTCACACAGAATTACCAAAGGATAATGGTGATAGGGAATGACTTACTCCTGGAAGTGAATGTATAATACTGATAAATAGAGAGTGATGGTGGGCTTAATGAATCTTTGTAAATGTAAAGAATATTGAAGAGAAAATGAACTTGAGAGCTGTATGTCTGCCACTGATAAGGCCCGAGAAATAAAGCAGACAA
The DNA here is from genome assembly GCA_004363605.1 of Indri indri. Classification (NCBI taxonomy): domain Eukaryota; kingdom Metazoa; phylum Chordata; class Mammalia; order Primates; family Indriidae; genus Indri; species Indri indri. The sequence continues at coordinate 29,771 of RJWJ010006297.1, forward strand.
AGGAAAAGTTTGAAAAAAAAAAACCCCAATCATCTATTTTTTAAGCCAGGTATATATACGGATGTCGGGTTTATCAGATGCATGTTTGTTTTATTTCTTATACTTGGGTTATTCAGTCCAATCATATAATAACTCATCATAAAATGATTTATACGAGGTTGAATTTGAAGCAGTAATGAAATTCTTCCATTATGACAATCATGGCTGTCACTTTTCACTTATAAAAAGGTTCATACTGAAAATATATTTGGGAGGTACATTTCATCCCTTTCACTAGCAGAGCAACACTGATAAGCTAATAATAGTTCGCAGGTCTTATAATTAGAGGGGTGCCTTATCCAAACGTTTTTCAAATTTTTTCTAATCTAAACTCATATTTATCCTGGAAGTGAATAAATATATTTTAAATCAATAAGCTAACTAAGTGAGAGTATTCTTCCCTGAGGACATCCTTGCTAGTGAAACTTAATTGTACCTAGATTAATCAAGGCCATCAATAGTTTATTCCACAAGTTTTTTTAAAAGCACTATGTAAGTGGTTGAAATTGTGCTAAGTCCTGAGAAAAATAAATTAGACAAGTTTATTTGCTTTCTCTCAAAGAGCTTACAGTTTAGTGGCACTGAACTGTGAATTAAAGCAAAAGTAGAGTATTTAGCATTGTGCGCATCATATGGGATATTGAACACCATGTACCTACATAGTAGGACAGCCTAGACTTGTTAAAAGGGAATGACAAATTTTATCAGACAATGAGACACCATTGCTTAGTTTTAGAAGAAAAATAAGAATTAGCCAAGAAATAGTACAGAGCACATGCAAGGCATAGAGGCAGTATTATGATAAGAGTAAACTGCTATTTTGAGTGGTAAAAGTATATTGAGGCTGGTGGATAGAGGTTATGAGAATACTGGCTGAAGAGGCGGGCAGGGGCTATGCCACGGTAAAGAGCTCGGAGCTTGTCCTGGAACCTAGCATAAGTGGTTTTAAGGGGGTTCACTAAACTATCAGATACATGTTATTATTGAACAATTTTTAAAACTTTTAGCAGTATTCATTACATGTTTCTAGTGACCCAGCACAGGGTTCAACACGGTACTTTGGTTGTTCTTGCCACCTTCACCTTTTCTACATTCTGATCAAATTTTTTTGTAAAAAATAGTGAAATTTAAAAAAAAAATCTTGATACTGGGTACTAGACAAGAAAGGCATAACGATCAGAATTTAAAAAATATTTAATAATTTTTATAACATTTAACAAATTAAGGGAAATACATGCCTAAATCATTCAGAAAAATATGAAATATTCATACATATGATTAGTGAGGGTTTATCCAAAGTTAATGCAACAGTGGTTTTTAGTACAATACTCACTCAATGTAATTCACTGTATCAACAGATTATAAGGTAAAACCATATAAACATCTTATGTAAAAACTGAATCCGTTCCTCTTAGGATCATGAAAAAGGTAAGGAAGTCCCTTTCACCCATCCTATTCAACACAGTAAAGGAGGTCTTAATCAGTGTAATAATTCAAGACAAAGAAATAAAATTGTATTTACAGAATCTATAATTGACTACATAGAAAATGCAAAATAGTCCACCCAAAAATGTCACCAGAAATAATTAGTGTGTTTAGGATATTTTCAGTATACATGGTCAACATACAAAAACAAAATTTTAATGAACAGATGGAAATTGAAACTAAAACAAAGAACAGCAATCACAAAAATGATAGCCATATAAGTACCATTAATATTAGCAACATAAAATCTGAAATACCAATATTTAGATCTAACAAGATATGTGAATGCTTTTTATGCTTAAAATTATAAAATACTAATAAAAGACATCAAAGAAGACCTGATGAAAAAATATACCATGTTCATATATTGGAGGGCTAATATTGTTAAGATGTTAACTTTCCCAAAATTAATCTATAGATTAATGAAATTCCAGTAATAACTAAACAACTGTTAAGTGGGTTGGCTTTCAAGCAGAATGGGAGTAACAGATGAAAATATCAGTGAAATGGAATAGAGAACAATAAAAATTCCCCAATTTCAAAAGTCACTCTAATAAAAGATCTAACTTTTGTGTCATTAGAGTTCTGGAAAGAGAAGAGGGAGAGGGCAGGGCTGAAAATGTACTTGAAGTAATAATGGCTAAAAACTTCCCAAATTTGGCAAGAAACATAAAACTGCAGTTTCAAGAAAATGGACAATCCCCAAACAGAATAAAACCCAATGAAATCCATGCCAAGACATGACATACATAATTAAACTTCTGAAAATCAAAGACAAAGAAAAAAATATTTAAAGCGTCCAAAGGAAAATGACATCTTACCTTTGGGAGAGTATCAATTTTCATGGTAGAGGATTATTCACTGGAAACTAGGTAGATCAGAAATAAATGGCATAATATCTTTCAAGTGCCAAAAGAAAAAGGGTTGATCTTTTAAAATGAAAAACTACACTTAGTTTGAAGCAAAAATAAACAAATGAGAACTACCTACTATATCTTATAGAAATAACTACTATAACCAATTTGCCAAGACTTAAGGCTTCTAGATGGCCATGCTTCTCTGCCTGACATTTTAGATATGTATTTAATTATGGTTTAATTTACTTTGCATTTTTATCATATTATGTATTTATACAATTAATATTTATAATCAATTATTCTGGAAGATGTTATAAAAACTTCAATTTTCTATTCCATTTCCATCTCTCTGCATGTTTGGCTGTTCAGAGATACTTTTATAAGGGCACTAGTCCATTCATGAGAGTGGAGCCCTTATAATCTAATCACCTCCCAAAGGCCCCACCTCTTAATGATATTGCATTGAGGATTAAATTTTAACGTATGAATTGGGGGGGCTCACATATTTAGATTATAGCATGGAGGGAATTGACTTCATTTGCTTACGTTATAAATGCCAATTTCAAAATATCATAAAAATAAAAGGCTAGGGCCCAAAAGGAAAAACTCTCATTATCATATCTGAAAGATAAAGGGTTAAAACCTTAAATATAAAGTAATTTATAAAAGTCAATTAGGAAAAAAAAATAAAAGATACAAATATATTCACAAGCACCCAAAAACTATAAAAATATGTTTAATTCCATCAGTTAAATAGAAATAAAAAATAAAATAATTATAGATGCACATAAAATAAAAATCACTTATCTTCTTTGGAAGAGATTAAAATAATAATATGCTGTGTTTTTGAAACAAGAAAAATGGTGATTTGCATTATTGAATCATAGATAAATTGACTTAATCATTACCTTTTGTAGAATTTACTTTTAGGAAATGTTCATGGATAGGTACAAAGATTTAAATAAAGTTTGGTTATCTCAACATTGCCTGTAGTGGAAAAAATGAGGAAATAGCCTACGTATGCAGAAAAAAATAAACTATTGTATACATACAATGAATTAATGAAAATTTAACATAGAAAGTGTTTATAATATAGTTAATAAATAAACCAGTTAAAAACAATAAAAGCTATCAACTGTAGAGTAATATGCCCCAAAATAGCAGCAAAGATTATTCCTGAGTGATATTAATTCACCCATTCAGTCATTTATTACTTAAAAATTCATTGATTCCTACTGTGTGATAGACTGTCTTCTAGACACTGCAGGACACGGAAGGGGATAAGAGGAAGTCCCTATCCTTATACAGTTTAAATTCCAGTGGGTAATATCACAATAAAGCTCACATTTATTCTTGCAACATAAAAATTAAATATATAATAAACATAAAAATAATCAATTAATGTTTCCCTCTTTCAAGCATCATATAATCCGAGGTATATAAAACAGACTTTAATATGAGACGGCTTAAATGACAAAGTGTTCATTTTTAAATTCAATAGACTCAAGTTTTTTTCCTAAATTTATAGAACTAGAGTAGAAAAGGCAGCTGTTTTAGAGAAACAATCATAATACATTATTGAGGAATGAACTCTTCTTACTTTTAACAACATTTTACTATGCTGTTTCAAGCTTTTAAATTAATAAGGCATAGGGTAATATGACCACATGTTTGATGTCTTGTATCTAACTAGGCATTAAGAAAGAGGGTACACTTTTTTTCTCTTTATTTTAAAGTGTTTTTAATGAACGAGATTATTTATAGGATTTCTCGGGTGAATATTTTTACGCATGCAAGAGATAAGTCCATGGAATAAAATATATTCATTTATACTTTGTTACATGCAATTATTGGTTGTTTGGAAGCACATATTAGATCCATATATGTCAGCTTGAAACCACCCTTTATAAAATTAATAAAGGGCCACAAGGTGGGAACTGTGATAGGGGAAATATATGTATCTATAAAAGCAGCCATTTTTCCCTAGTTTGTTTGCCTGTAATTGCTTACTATTCAGGAGTCATATAGCTGATGGTCGTTAAGATTCTTAGCTTTCTTCATTGCTCCCATAGATAACATCACCCTTGTGAAACCCAAGGCTAGTTTTTGAGATATTTTCCAGGCCCTGCATTCCAGTGGAATGGCTGACCCAGCAGACCAGTGGCCCATACAGAGGAACTGACTCAACTGGAATTCCAACCCTCACCCAAGAACCAACTGAGCAAAGAAGAAAATTTCTACACCACTATGGTTCTGCCCCAAACCCAGCCAAATAGTAGACACAATTGCTTGGCCTTTTGCTGGCCAAACTATCTTTAAGCACACTTTCTCCCAAATTTTGGGAGAGATGGATTGGAGAACGTCCTCCCATCTCCCTGCATGGTGCCTGCAGTATTAGACTCTTTCTCTGCTGTCACATCTGCTGTCTCAGTGCATTGGCTTACTCTTGAGCAGTGGGCAGTGAACTTGGTTGGGCTGTAACGAGCTTACAAAATAGCTCTGAAAAAAAGTTCAAGACCGGAGGACACCATGGTACATGGAGCAGGAAGCTCTAAAATATAGTAAAGATTTACAGGATTAATGACATTGATAGGAAGGTGAAATGAAATAGGAGAGGATTTTTCTTGAGCCTTTGTGTGGCAATAATAGTATGTGTGCTTACAGTGTGCAATTAATGAGTTCTAGGGGGACAGCTGATAGAGATGAGGGAAAATGTTGAACTTACATTCAATCACCATCTTGCATACCAGGCATCCCTTCACCGTATGTGAATGCCTGTGAATATGGCTAACTTTACAGCATTTCTAACACTGTAAGTTGTTGTCATTGTGGTCTCCAAGCATGTCTGACAAAGTCTTTCTTCAAAGCCTTTCTTTCCACCTGGTCCATGTTCATTATATGTTTTTCTGCTGTAGAAAAATGTTTACATTTCTTTTTTACTTTGCTTTTTTTTTTTTAAGAAAAAAAAGTGGGGTAAACCAATGATGTTTGAACCAATCAAACATGATTACTTTCTCAAAGAGATATTTCCTCATCCATGTTTGTTGCAGCCTTTTCACATGTGTCAAGAGGTGGAAACAACCCACATGTCCATTGAAAGATTAATGGATAAAGAACGTGTAGTTATATATTCAATGGAATATCATACATCCTTACAAACAGGAGGGAAATCCTGTCACATGCTACCTCATGAATGAACCTCAAAGACATTATGCTAAGTGAAATTAGCCAGTCATAAAAGGACAAATACTGTCTTATTGTACTCTATAAAGTCTAAAGTAGTCAATATAATAGAAACAGAAGTAGAAAGATGGTTGCCAACGGCGGGAGGTGGAAGGAGAATTAGCAGTTAATGTGTTTTAGTTTTTCAAGGTGAAGAAGTTCTAGAGATCTGTTGCACAACAACGGGAATATAATTAATAAGACTGAATTGTACACTTAAAAATGGTTAAGATGGTAAATTTAAGGTTTATTTTTATCACAATAAAACATTATGCTTAATTTCTGCAAGAGTAGTAAACCTATGATTAATTTAATTACTTCAAAATAGTTTAAATATTTTCCAGATTTATTATAATATTCAATGACAGCCAACCTTGGCAGCATCAATTCTTAATATGTATAGTTTATGTTATGCTCAGCCCCATTTTGATGTATATTTACTATATTAATAAGAAGAGGGGGTTTGCATTTCTGAAACCTCACATTTGGCTCCTCCTCTAATTTATAAAACTACTAGTAATATGACTTAATGTTTGCATTATAACAACTTTGGAAATATTGAGTTAATGCATTCACTAAATGAGAAATAAATGCTCTCAAAATTGTAGGTGCTATTTTTGCATACAAATATAACAAACAATATCGTAACTGAAACATTAAACACTTTTTATAAAATCATGAGAAATAATAGCATTGACTTGATAATAAAGAGTTTAAGCTTCTATCTCCATCCCAAATCACTTTCTACAATCTGAGAACATGCAAGTATCTTCTTCAAATATAGATGTCATTTAGAAAGCAGCATTAAAAGTACAGGAAAATGAGCCAAATGCTCTTTATCACAAGAGAGCAGTGTCAATTTGCTAGAGGCAATAACTGACTTTGAAGAAGATAATTTCTAGAACACAGAGATAGCCATATTTTAAAGAATAATGTCTATTTTTCCTCTTAGTAAGGAAATGATAAAGGAAAAATCTTAAGTGTGCATTGTTGGACTAATAATTGAATTTAAGGATATTAATAAAAGAAAGTGTTAAATAATATGTTGCACACATGATTTTGCTTTCTCATTTATAAATGTCACTAAGCGTATATTTCTCTAGCATATAATATGCAGATCTTATATTAGATGCTATTTATGTATTTAAAAAAGAAAAAGGCCTCAAATTTGTAACTCTACCTCTGTAAATGACAAAAACCCAAAACAAATTTGTTAAGCCAAAATATAAAAGGGGGAGAATTTTCCAGCTTAGATAAGAGAAGTGCATCTGGCTTCAGGCACACACGCTCAAAAGATGTTATTTAAGGGGTCTTCCTTTCTGTCCCAGAGCTCTGCTTCCAACAGTCTTTGCTTAATTTACTGTTATGACTACAGAGGATTTAGGTTTAAAATTCATCATCTCAGCAAAGATAAACTAATCCTTAGCACTGCATAAGTCATCTGTTTACCATTAGATCAATTTCTATGTTCAGAGATACTCAGTATTGATTACGATCTCGTGTTCATCCTTGATATTCAAAGGATTATTGAAGGCAGTCCTGAAAACAAAAGGAATTCTATTACCGGAAGACGGAAGATGGGATGCTGGATCAAGGGGAAAAACACAAGGTCAAAAAAGCAATTAAAATATGACATAAATATATATACGTACAAAACAAGACAACATGTTATGTGATTTCAAGGGTGGCACAAGTATAAGCCTAAAGGTTTCAGATATGGAGAAAAAATTTCAGATTGAGACAAGAAAGAAAGAAATTAGGCGGTTTGCCTCATTCTGAGTGTATTGTAAAAGACGGATGGCATCTCAACAGCCAGGTCTGGAAAGATTATTTTACATAGAGTGAAGTACAAAACATGGGAAAGCATAAATGTGAGGGAAAGGATTAGTTGTCCCATTTGTTTGGTTTTAAATTAGAGAGTCAGTGGAACAGGTCAATTCTATGTAACTTTCAGCCAAATACATTTGAAATCGCTGACTTCTGTTTTTGCCCATGAGGGAGAAATTACTCTTCACCATTATTTAAAAAGTGGGGCTTAACCAGGAATTCAAGGTTGGTTTAAAATAAAAAGATAATAATAATAAATGTAATATATTAATGAATGGAAGAGGAGTTGCTTTATATGAATGAATAGAGAAGTGGTTTCTTAAAATGGAATCTACTCCTGGTGAAGGGGCTGTGAACATTGCTGAAATGACAGCAAAGGATTTAGTATATTTCATAAACTTAGTTGATAAAGCAGCAGCAGGGTTTGAGAAGATTGACTCCAGCTTTGAAAGCAGTTCTACTGTGGGCAAAATGCTATCAAACAGCATCGCATGCTGCAGAGAAATCTTTTCTGAAAGGAAGTATCAATCGATGCAGCAAACTTCATTGCTGTCTTATTTTAAGAAATTACCACAGCCACCACAACCTTCAGCACAAACCCTGACCGGTCAGCAGCCATCAACCTGGAGGCAAAACCCTACACCAGCAAAGATTACAGATGATTTTTAGCACTTTTTAGCAATAAAGCATGTTTTAATTAAGGGATGTACATTTTTTAGACGTAATGCTATTGCATACTTAACAGACTATAGTATAGTGTGAATACAACTTTTTTATTTATTTCAGAAGATTATGGGGGTACAAATGTTTTGGTTACATAAATTGCTTTTCTACCATTTGAGTCAAAGTGTGCCCATCCCCCAGATAGTGTGCATTGTACCCGTTAGGTCTGAATTTACCCATCTCCTCCTTCCCCCTCCCACAACATAACTTTTTTATGCACTGGGAAAGCAAGAAAATTGTGTGACTTACTTTATTGCAATATTTGCTTTGTTTCAGTGGTCTGGAACCAAACTCATGGTATCTCTAAGACATGCTTGTAATTGTAAAAGTAGACAAGAGATCAGAAAGGACATGGAAAGTTTGAACAACACTCTCAACTCAATTAACTTAATTGATAAAGACAATAAACCAAACATGTAGAATATACATTTGTTTCCAAAGCACATGGATATTCAATAAAATATTACTTATACTGTGCCATTGAATGTCTTACTAAATTTTTAAAAACTAAGATTGTATAGATATTTTATTGTTAAATAACAAAAAACTTTGAAAAATCCCCAAATATTTACAAATTAAGCTACACAAATATAACAACCTCATGAGTAAAAATAAATCTCAAGTGAATTAAAAAATATTTTAATAAATAAAAATAAAATCACAACATACCAAAATTTGTGGGAAACAGCTAAAATAATGATTACAGAGAATACTGGAGATTTAAAATCTACTTTAGGAAACAACAAAATTTTAGAATCAATAACCTAAGCTTTCTCTTAAGAAACTAGAATGAGATGAGCAAATTAAATATAAGAGGAAGGAAGAAATTTTTAAAGTTAAGAGCAGAAATCAGTGATACAGAAAATGGCCAAATAATAGAAAATTAACAAAAACCAAAAATTGTTTATTTGAAAAGACTTACATAATTGAAAAAAAGTCTTAGCTATACTGATAAATAAATTAAAAAAGAAAATTGAAGTTACTAGTTTCAGGAATGAAAGAGAATGTATCTCTACAGATTCTAAAGGTAGTAAAAGAATAATAAAGGAATATTATAAACAACTTTATGCCAATATTATTTGATAACATACAATATTGACTAATTCCTTAAAGATGAAATATCAAAACCTATAGTGGAAGCAACAGAAAATCATAATAGCCCTATATTTTTTTAAAATATTGAATTTGTAGTTAAATGTCATTCCACAAAGAAAATTCTAGGCCAAGATGGCTTCAGTGAGAAATTCAATTAAACATTGAAGAAAAAAAAAATAACAATTTTACGCAAATACTCTCAGAGAATACAAGTAGGGTTAAAACTTTTCTAGACATTTTATAGAGCTATATAACCCTAATAATCAAACAACATATAAATAGAATAAGAAAAAATTATCAAATAATATGAACATAGATATAAAATTCCTTAAAATAATTTAGATAATTTAATCCAGCAAGAGAATAAAAGGAGAAAAATCATATGATCATGTTAATAAAGGCAAAAAAAAAAAGCATTTGAAAAAATTCAGTACCCATTTTTGAGAAAAATTATCATAAAACTGGAAATACAAGGAAATTTCCTCAATCTCATAAGTGGCAAAAAAATAAGCATTCATTGTAAGTGTAAATAACATTGTATTCTAATGTTACCACATGACACTATCCTGAGATTGGGAATAAGACAAAAATCCTGCTCTCATAACTTCTGTTCAGCAATTTATTAGAGGTCTTAGCAAATGCGATAAGGAAGAAAATAGCAATAAAAGATGCAATGATTGAAAAGGAAGCTACAAAACTGTCTTAATTCACAAGCTCCTTGATTTCATGCATATAAAATCCTAGAGAATTTAAATATCTATTTGAATTATAAATTAAAAATTGTAAGGTTGCAAAATAGAAAGTCAATCATTTGTTTTTTAATAAACTACCAAGGAACAATAGGAAAAAAATTAAAAATAACATTTAGATTGCATCAAATAAATCAAATATGTGACACATATTTGAGGAAAGATATGCTAGACTTCTACAATAAAAATTACAGAACATGGCTGAGAAAGACTAATGATGATCTAGAATATGGGAAAAAATGTTCTTGAATTGAAATAGATTTAATATAAACTAAATCTCTGCATCCTTTTTCTTGTAGAAATTGACAAGGTCTTTGTACAATTTTGATAGAAAATATGTTAAAAAACCAAAATAACTTCACAATGAAAACAAAATTACAGTATTTATCCTATCTGATTTCAGAACTTACACAGTTAGTGCTGTCATAAGAATAGATAAATTGGTTGTTGAAACAGAACAGAGCCCAGAAATGGATCAAAGACATCACAGCAATTCAATGGAGAAAGAAAAATGTTTTTAACACATGATACTGGAAAGTTGAATATCTCTATTAAAAAAAAAAAAAACTTTGATTCCTATCTCACATTATGTACAAAAAATAGAGGTCAATCATGGCCCTAAATGTAAAAGTTAAAAATATGAGGCTTCTAAAATTAAACAAATGACACTTTGACACTTCTTGTTTTATTGATATTGCGAAGGTACATCCTCAGTCTTTCAAACACATAGTTTGGCTTGTGATTATCTTTCAAATTTTTTTTTTAGAGCAAATTTTGCAAAACAATGGATAAGACAAAAATTTGAGTGACTTTCGAATGAGTTTTGTAGTGGAACCAATGCAGCACAGACAACTCTAAATATCAAGGAAGTGTTTGGGAAGGATGTGGCTGATGAACACACAGCACATCGATGGTTTGAAAGTTCCCTTCTGGTGATTTTAATCTTGAAAAAGAGCCATGTGAGCAACTTGAGACCAAGGTGGGTAATGATAAGCTGAAAATATATTAACCATATGACCCAATAACTCTACTTCTAGATATTTATCCTAAATAAATAAGAATATATGTATTCAATAATAATTTTATGAGGAATATCTTAGTAGCATTATTCATGATAGATCCAAATGGAAAACAATCCAGATGTTCATGGAGAAGAGAAAGGGTAAATCGTGGGATATTTATAAAATGAAAACTATTCAACAATGAAATAGAACAAACTACTGATGCTTGAAACATGGATTAATTTTAAAAACATTATACTGGGTAAAAAAAAATGCCAGAAACAAAACAATAAAAATCAAATGATTCAATTTATATGCAGTTCCCATAGGCATTATTTATCTGATTTGACAAAAATCAGAACAGTGGTTGCCTTGAACCAGAGTTGGTAGTAGTGGCGATGGAGGAGAGGAGAGAGAGGGCAGGTTTACTACAAAAGGGCTCCTGGAAATAGCCTGTATGTTGATTCTGATGGTGTTTAAACTAGTATGTGTGTGCGTATATATATTTACAAAAATATATTTGTCAAAAATCATTGAACATTCCACTTGTCCGTGCATTTCACTATGTGTAAACAACATTTCAGTTTTTTTAAATTGAAAAGGTGAATAGAGATTAAACATCTTAGAATATAATGTATTCTGTGAGCCTATAATATCTGTCTTTAAAATTGTTCGAGCATAAAAACTGTGAACTAAACTGAAGTGAATTAATAATAGTATATGGCAATAATTTCTTTCAGGTATTAATTTTATTTTACTTTCTCTTCCCTATGGGTAAATGTAAATAGTCACTACATAAAATAGTGGTTATTTACAATCGGTGACATTTTTTTCATTCCTGAACCTATGAGATTTGCATTGATTAATGTTCAAAGACACTTGGATGACTTTGGACCAACACTAGAATCTCAATGGTGATGTCCAGTGATCAGCGTGATTTCTCAGCCTATAATTCATCACCTTGAAACATGCAGGACATGATGCAATTCTGATTTACTATCTCAGACACTTCAGCACTTCCTACCAACACCTAAGTGAACCTTCTTGAATATTGGTAGAGTAAAAAATGTTGAAGCATATATAAAGTCACAAAACAATTATTTTTAAAAATATAAATTACCTAATTTGCCATTTTAAATTAATATGCCTAATTGAATTTTCTTGCAAATCATCTCAATTTGTTTATACATTTCTCACTGACCTCACCCATATTTTTTTCTCTTCTTACTTTATGTATCCCTTTAAAAAAAAGAGTTATATTTTTCTGAGTAGAAAGCAATAAAAAGATTTTTAACGTTCTCCTTCGTCAAACTTACATGTGTTGAGTATCGGTAGCGGTTAAGAGAACACAATTTAGAGTTGGATCACCCAGCCATACCACTTACACAGTATGTGGGATAATAGTAAATTTACCTAACTTTCTCAACCTAATTTCCATCATATTTAAAACATGATGAAATAGTGCCTACACCATAAGGTTGTTGTGAGGAATAAATGATAAAATGTAGGCTAAGTCTAGTGCCAAATAGATTTTAAGCATATAATACAGTAAATATTAAAGTTTATTATTTTCTGTAGCTTTTGTTTGTGTTCAGGTTCACAAAAGGCTCATTTGGAATCTAAGAACACCAGTCAGAATCAAAGATGTATTGAGAATGTTGATGTTAAATTGGATTCTTTACATGTGAAGTACATTAAATGATATGTTTGCTAAGGCAAACAAAAGTTTAAATGAAAATCCATGGAATGAGTTGTTACCATACATTGCTTGGGCCACAACAATCACTTTTGCTCTGTTCACTGATGATTCTGAAATATCATTGCAGAACAATTACTGTATATGGTAGATCTCAATGCTTGTAGATGGCAATATATATTTTTGCATAAATAAGTAGTTATTTGGAGAAACATAAAATACTCATGAACTATACGTAAAGCATGAATGTTTATATGTATATATAAATATATGTGTATACATATATATGTATATATGTGCATGTGTGTATATATGTATAGTTTAGTTTTCTTGGAATGAGATTGATATTAATGGTAAAATCCAGCAAACTGGGGCATCAGTGGATTGACTGATATTTGGGGGCTCTGGATTTTGTCCACACTGCTCAAAGCTAACATATTTTACTGCAAAAATTCTCAAGTATTTTTAACATGGTGAAATTATCTAAATGAAAATACAGTTCTGTCAGTATCTTTTGTGCTCAAAAGATAAAAAATATTATAAAAGGATGTTAAAACCACATGCCTAATTTCTGAACTTCCAAGTCTTTGGCTCTTAATTAAAAATTGTGTAATAGCTTTTAACCGGTTTGTTATAACTATAATGTGAAACTAAACTAATTTTCCTTTTAAGGAGGAACATTAGTCAATTTGATCAGAATACTATTAACATCTGTAAGGAAGATTTATCCCTTCATATCCACTTCTTTACTCAATCATTAATTTATATGAGGAGACTCATGAATATTAATTTCAATCTTTAGTACATAATCCAACCTATGCCATTTATTTTGCTTTCCAAATTGTTCTAACTTGGACCATTAAGAACCTTTTCAAATTGGCTCCTGGACCTTTTCAACGTGCACCTCCAGTTCTGTCCATGTTACAGAAAATGAAAGAAATCATAGATGACACAAACGAATGAAAAACATCACGTGGTCATGTGTTGCTAGAATCAACATTGTTAAAATGTCCATACTGTCCAAAATGATTTACAGATTCAATGCAATTCCCCCCAAAATACCAATGTCATATTGTGCAGATCTAGAAAAAAATATTTCTACGCTTCATTTTTAACCAGAAAAGAGCCTGAATAGTCAAAGCAATGTTAAGCAAAGAGAACAAATCTGGAGGCATCACGGTACCTGACTTCAAATTATGCTACGAGGTTATAGGAACCAAAACAGAATGGTACAGAAAATGACATGAGTTCATTCTTTTTTGTAGCTGAGTAGTATTCCATGATATGTGTAAACCACATTTTCTATATCCAATCATCCATTGATAGACATTTAAGTTGATTCCATATCTTTGCTCTTGTGCTGCAATAAACATACAAGTGCAGGTATCTTTCTGAAATAATGATTTCTTTTCTTTTGGGTAGATACTCAGTAGTGGGATTGCTGGATGGAATGGTAGTTCTATTTTTAGTTCTTTGAGAAATCTCCATATTGTTTTCCACAGAGGTTGTGCTAATTTACCTTCCCATCAACAGTGCATAGGAAAGCATTCCTTTTTCTCTGTGTCCTCCGCAACATCTGTTAATTTTTAATTTTTTAACAATAGTCGTTCTGCCTGGTGTAAGATAATGTCTCATTGTGATTTTAATTTGTATTTCTGTGATAATTAGTGATGTTGAACATTTTTTTTCTATGCTTGTTGGTGCAATGTTGAATAGAAATGGTAAGAGCAGACATCCTTAGCCTGTTCTACATTCAGTATTTCACCACTTATTATGATACTAGTGGTAGATTTGTACAGATTCCCTTTATCAGGATGAAGAACCTCTCTTTTACTCCTAGTATGTTAAAGAACTTACATTAAATAGACATTGTGTTTTTGGCAAATGGTTTTTTTTCTGAATTGATTGAGATTATCATGTAAAATTTTTGTTCTTTATTCTAATCATATGATGTTCTACATTTATTGATTTTAGGATATTAAATCAACATTGACTTTCTGGGATAAATATTGCCTGTTCATTTCGTATAAACCTTTTTATGTACTGATTTGCTTTGCTAATATTTTGTTAAATATTTCTGTGCTTGTGTTCTTAAGGCATATTGATCTCTAATTTCCTTTACTTGTTTATTTTACTGTCTTTTTATAATCAGTATAATCCTGATGTTATAAAAGGAGTAGGGGAATGCTCTCTCAATTTTTTGAAAGAGTGTATGAGGTGATATTATTTTTTTCTAAAATATTTGATAGAATTCACCAATGAAATATTCAAGGTGTAAAGTTTCCTTTCCAAGAAAATTTTATTCTGAATTCAATATAGTTATTTATTATAGATATACTCAGATTTACTATCATTTTTTAAATCAGTTTTGGTAATTTTTTGTTATTCTAGGAATTTGTCAGTTCATATAAGTACTTTAATATGTAGACATACATTTCTTCTCAATATTTCCTTAAAATCAAAAAGTAACTAAAATCAAAAGTAACTGAAAAAGTGACTTTTAGAGTTAATAGCAATGTCACCTTTTTCATTCCTAATTTTGGAAATTTGTGTCTTCTGTCATTTTTTTTTTTTTGTCAGTCTATCTAAGTTTTGTCTGTTTATTGATATTTTCAAACAGATGAATTTGGGTTTCATTGATTTTTCTATTATTTTTTGGCTTTTATATTATTGATTTAAGTCTAATCTTTACTACCTTACTTCTGCTTGCTTTAGATTTAGTTTGTTTTTCTTTTTCTAGTTTCTTAACGTGCAAGTTTAGGTAATTGGTTTGAGATTTTTATTTTTTTTCTAATATAGGTGTTTAGCATTGTATTTTTCCACCAAGCCCTGTAATAACAGCCTTTAATTACTTTTGATTTGATTTTTGGTTTACAATTAGTTAAAAATATTTTTTAATTCATCTTTTTATTTTTTTCTTTAACCTATGGATTTTAGAGTGTGTCATTTAATTTCCAAATTGTGGGTCTTTCTAAGATTCCTTTCATTGCTTGTCTCTAATTTCATTGCTCTTAGAGAACATCATTTGTATTATTTCAATATTTTCAAATTTATTGAGACTTTTTCTATGCCCCAGCACAGGGTATGCTATATCTTGGAGAATGTTATATGTATGCTTGATAAAAATGGGTATTCTGTAATCATTGGGTAAAGACCTAGTTAGCAGAACAAGTTATTTGACATTGTTCAAGTCTTCTTTATTTTTGCTGATTTTCTGTCTAATTGGTCTAGAAATAATCCAATTGGTATATTGAAATCCCCAACCATTATTGTTTTCTTTCCAATTTAAGCATCATTTGAACCTGTCTAAAATACATGAATCACTTATTGCTTGCTTATAAACTGAATTACTCCAAACAGCTACATTTCTGAAATTTTAAAATATGCCTATGTAACTTTATGCTTATCCTTTTTTATTTTAAAATAATCACAAATTTAATCACTTAACTAACAGTAGAGGTACAGTACAAAGAAGTTTGATTTTTGTTAGATGAACCATATTAGAGGAAGTTTCCACCCTGATGGCCCATGATCCCACAATACTTTAACACGTATTTATCAGTTATTTCTACAACCAGTCCTACTTCCTTTAATGGGACATTACATTTAGAGAATAGTGCTTAGAAAGCAGTATTTTTAAGCACACACCCTGCCCTGATTCCCTCACCAGCCTGCTTATAATGGGTTTTGGCTCCCCACCCTGAGCTGACTTCCCTTAGGACATGCTCCTCCCAGTGGTTGGGCTGGGACTCCTCACACCAGGTTGACCCTCATGTTGGAATACCAGATTGAAAAAAGAAAAACGAAACAAAACAAAAACAACAAAAAAACCCAAGATGTCTAGTAAAATTCAAATTCAGATAAACTATTTTAGTATATCCCAGATATCACCCATGTCATAATTATACTAAAAAAAAAAAAGGTTGTTTATCAGAAATGTAAATTGAACTGAGCATCCTGTATTTTATTTGCTAAATTGGGTGAGTCTACCCTTATATTCATGCCCTTTTCCTCCAGCTTTGCTTCTTACCCTCTGCTCTAACCTACAATAGAAATATTCCTAGACAAAAACATGCGCAGAAGAAATCTATCGCTATTGTTCAGGTTTCAAGAGGCATATCATTCATTTGGTATATTTTCTGTGTGACTTTATGTAGTATTTATCTTACTAAAAAGTGACCAAAATTGTAGAGAGTTTATCAATATAAAAGTGAAATTTAGAAAATTTTTCAAACTATAAATTTACAAATCAAAATTTATAAAATAATTAGGAATGAGCTCTGGTTTTAGAAGTTAAGTAGTCCTAATTAATTCAGAAAACAAACTCTCCTACAAGTTAAAAATTACTTTATTTCTATAAAAACATATATATATGTTCCTAATATATTTTTATATATACATATATTCCTAGTATATAATATATACAGCTCAGGGGTGTATATATACACTTATTCACTCAGGTGAGTGACAATAAAATTTAAGGCAATAATTTAGTGGCTACCTGTGTGTTTGTGTATGAGCATATCCACTGTATGTACAACTGAATGGGTTTGAAAATTATAATTATTTAAATCAATGCTTTTACATTTGCTGAAGTAATGTAATAAGTTTTATGCTAATCTATAAATTTTCCTCTAAAGACATAGAGTTATGCCTGAAATATGTTAAACATCCATGTGGAAACACATGTCAGACAATTATCCCGAGGAACTATTTTTTCTATAAATTTTCAAACATTTAGACTATATTGTACCAGGATACAGCAAGAAAGGAAGCTATTACAGGTATTTTTATAAATGTTAATCCATGCTTACGCTAAGGGAAAAAATAACCTTTCTTTCATTAGTGAAAGGGAGAGATACAGTACCTTTAACATAATCTATTCACATTTAGCATATTTTTGTGAAGAAAAATAGTGCATTTGTTGAGTGCGTTGGTTTTCTCTGGTGGGTTTAAGCTCTTTCAGACTACTGGATAAGGACTTTGCTATAGATAACTTAATGGCATATTAGTGACATCATTTTGGTGAAAAATAGCTTGCTTATTGAAAAGGACTCACCTAATACCTTTGACTTCATCTCCTTTCACATCTGTAAGACTTCGGCACTTACCCTTTATGTTATCATTTTAGTAGTCACCAACCTATGACCACTTACTACTTAAAAAATATTTTTCCTTTTTTCAACTCTACTATGATAGCCTTGAGAGCAAACTTAAAATCTGTCAACTCTTTATATCCACATGGCCCAGCAAGGTCGGAGATGTGACACTGTCAATGTCCCTCCCTCAGAGGCAATATACTGTGTCATCTATATTGTTAAAAAACTACACACGCATACACAACGGAAGCATACTGTAAGTGATGTGACTCACAAAAGCGTTACTTCTTGCCTTTATTATAATATGTGTGTCCTTGGGTTTTTTCAGCTTTATCTGTCTCCCAGACAGGTGCTGACTTAGTCCGTCTCAGCTACTATCCTGGATGCCGCATGTCCAGCACAGTAGTCCTGGAGGCTAACCATCGGGGACCCCAGAGTCCTGCCATTACCGCTTTTGTAGAATCACACTTGCTCACTAGCGGCCAAGAGGCCACATGAGACAATGTAAAAATTGAGTAGTTAAATATTGATGTGGCAAATTTTAACTAATGGGAAGTAGGAAACCAGGAGCAGGCACATAAATTCTCTCTTTATTCTTCCACAGTGCACCTTGCAGCTTGTCTTGAAGCAGTGGCCACGGCAACAACAAGTCACCTTCTTTTGCCTCTCGTTCTGCTCCCTCTCACTTCATATTTTCCTCACTGTCACTGCCCTTAAAAATTAGACCACCCAGTAAAGCATTAGCACTTAATTTTTCCTAAAAATAATTTTCATCCCTGCTTCCTAGGGAAGGTGGGTTAAGGTATATTTTGAAGTAAGTTATAAGGACTGTCCATATTCTGCATGTGATTCCAAATCAGAACTCTATGTGACATTTGCATATGCTTTCTTTTTTTTTCTTTGAGTATCAGCCCAGGCTCTCTGCAGACATAAATGATCTACCATTTTGACTAGCTATTGAATTATTAAGGCACATGAATATTTTAATGCTCTAATTTTTATTCAATATATTCACTCAAACAAGCAAATAATAATTGACCCATCATTCAAAAATCACTTTTCCTTGACTGAAGATATAACCCAATTATAAAGAAACAAAGGTTAATTTCTGATTTATCAAGTGCACACAAATGTGTTACATGTTAGCAATATGAAACATTGGCTTTTGAATCAGAGTGTAACAATGGTTACCACAGGTGAAAAAAAAAAAGCATGATTATATATATTTTTTGTGATTCCCAGTGAGATTTGAGAGAGAGTTTGTGTTTTGTGACTACAGATGTTTCATTTGTATACTTGATATTTGAGAGATGGTAATGTTATTTAAATTTTAGCAGTTAGTCTTGTATTCTTGGGAGGTAATCTCAGTAAAATAATAAAATGAGGCAGAATAGTAAACAAAAGGCTCCAATTTAGTTGTCATCTTCAGACTCTTGAGGCCCTACACACTTTAAAGTTTCCATCTTACATCGTATCAAATGTATTAAACATTGCCTTCCTAAATATTCTTTTTCTGGAAAAGAAAAAAATATTTTTACAACCTGACATTCAAAAATATTTTAATTTGTGCTTGACTGATTTTTTTTCAATCATTTATAAGCAGAGACATTCTTGGTAAGCAAAGAAAAATCTAACACTTTTGGTAACTATGATAATACGTTTATGAATACTATGTTGCTAATTGATGAAGCTGACATAATATTAAAACTATTGAAATTTAATTTAATTAATTAATTTAGAATGTTAAGTGTTCTTTTTGTATTCTGGAGTAAGTACATATTTTTACGTCACTCATTTAAGTCAGGCTCTGAAGAGTTCTCTCAGGCAGTGTTCTTATAGTACCAAATAGATACAGCATCACTGCCTGCTCCTTCTCATTGATGAAAATTATTGAACTAGAGTAAGTGCATTTCCGTGTTTAAATTATAATATGAAAAGCATTTACTCAGCCATTCATTTATTTATATATTTGTGGATTTGCATAAGGGATGAGAAAGACCAGGTCCATACCCTCTAGGAGATTATAATTATGGGAAGGAACTTAGCTCAAAATACTAGAATTAATGTAAAGTAAAAATAAAATGCTATGCACATTGAATAAAACTATAGACTTTTATTGCCTAATTAATTTCCATGAATTTATCAGTAGTTAATTCCATATCATAGTGATTAGCAAGAAAAGTAAATAAAACATGCTTTTCATTTACTTTCATAGAATATTTTAATTTGGCATGTTCTCTGAAAAGGTTCATGCAGTAAGACTTTGGATGATAAAGCCTTAACTATTACAAATGACTCTTAAGACATCTGAGAGTATTAAAGATTGAAACGCTTGAAAATCTATACTGACATATTGTAAGATTTATGTTTTTTGATGGAAAACCTTTACAAATCTCTTAAGCTTTTGAAAAGCAGCTGAATTCAGTGACTTCACCACTAATTGTTCTTATTTCATCACTTAGCGCTGGCGTCTTCATTCAGGTCCTCCAAAGTAGAGTAAAGCGTGCTACGTACCTTGCGCGGGCAACCTCCGGCTGCATGTGCCAAGGCCATTCTCGTGATGAGTCAGTTCCACTGGCCGTAGGCAGAGGTCAA
The DNA here is from genome assembly GCA_004363605.1 of Indri indri. Lineage (NCBI taxonomy): Eukaryota > Metazoa > Chordata > Mammalia > Primates > Indriidae > Indri > Indri indri. The sequence continues at coordinate 50,159 of RJWJ010006297.1, forward strand.
AGTATAACTGGCTTCTGGGGAGTGTTTGAAGTAAATGGGATCAACCCAGGGGTTCTCAAACTCAGCCTCAGCACTAGAAACATTTGTGTCAGATGATTCTCAGGAAGGGAAGGCTGTCATGGGCATTGTAGGATGTGTTAGCAGCCTCCGCCCACTAGGTGCCGGTATCACCATCCTTTCCATTTATTAAACACCAACAATGTCTCCAAAGAGTGTGAAATGTTCCTAGAGGTGAAGGACAAAATCGTTAACTGGTTGAGAACCACTCAATTAGCCCCATATTGTGGTATAGGGGTATCCTGGTGTCCTGTCGTGGCAGGGAGTTTGCCCTCCCCTGATTTCTTATGCTAAGCAATTCAGCTTCCCACTGAGACAGGGGGTTACCTAAGAATGTTGGCTGTGGTCCAACATTCTGGAAAAGGATCTGTTAGAGCAGTTAAGGCCTTGAGTTCTGGAATCTGACAGATTTAAACTCTAACTCTAGTAACTCCACTTACTATTTTATGACCTTGGACTCACTTAACTCTCTGGTTTCATGTTCCTCACCTATTAAATGGGGGAAAAGAATAAAATCTTCCTCCATGTGATTATTATAATGACTAAATGAGACGATGTAGATAAAGGGCCGTATATGCACATGGTTTGCACTCAGTAAATATTATCTTGGCTTCCTCTCAGAATCAGAATTGTATTTTTAAATTATCAAAGGTATTTTTTTAGGGTCTAGTTCATGCAAAATTCTTTTTATTTTTTCCCTCTAGTGTAAAGGGGACTGCATCTTGATCTACGTATCCCATAGACATTGGCTGGAGTCATTTCTTTAAATGAGCTGATTATCCAGAACTAAGATGATGTTCAGGGACATCTCATCTCAAAGGTTTTCTGCTGCCCTTATTTCTGTTGTAATGCACGCTTTGGCTTAGATTTCCTTGCATAACAACTTCTCCCTGAACCACGTTTAAGTGTGTGAAGTGGACGCGCACACTGTGCCATACATACGTAGCTGCCCTCAGGGGTAAGCCAGCACCGCCAGCTTGTCTCTCCTTCCAATGGACTCACCCACCTTACGGAGGCCCCGGAATCACCAATGCAAGTGCCCAATTGGTATATCTGGTCTTGAAATGCAATCCACAAGTCTCTGTGTGTGCACGTGTGTGTTTAATTATCTTTGACAACTAGAACAGTGTCTTGCTAGTCCCCTTCTCTAATTCATAATAACGTTTTTAAGTGCGTAAGATAAAATGCATACATAGGAAGGAAACCAAATATACAAGGAAACAAATGCATTAAAATATCGTTATTACATTTTAATAAATGTAATATGTTAATAGGCTCTGCTTCTTTATTAATTCATTAAATAATGAGATGTAATTGAGGATCTAATCACTACTGCAATTACCTAATGCTATGTCAAGATACTTGCCGCAGCTTTGATATGATTTGGAAATATCTGTAATTCTGGCTGGTGAAAATTAACAGATACTGCTAACGCTAGCGATTTGTTGCTAACATTCATAATTGAGGAAAACACTAAATTCACTTCAATGTTAGTGAAAAAAATGCTTTTTAAAATATCCAAATTTACTCAGAACTTCAAATTCATCTTGAATTCTATCTATGGATTGTTTGGGTCCCAGGAGGAGATCCGCCGAACTAAAATAATTTGACATTGTTTCACATAACACTTAGGCAGAAGGCATATGCTCCAAATGGAGAGTCTTGTCTCCACTCCCACATCGCTTAAAAGTGGAGCTATACTCAAACATTTTAGTCTGGCTTATTCAGTCTGCTCAGTTTATGCAACTTCTGTTTATTCCCATTTCAATTCTCAAATAGTTAAATTAAGCTCATGTAATTTGGGGTGTCCAGTTTCAGATCCACCACTTCTCTATTGTGCTGAATGCTGCTTTTTGGGACAATTTCTTCCCCTGCGTAGTGAGTTGATTTCTCAGGTTGATCAATATCTCCATAGACTGACTCTCTTTGAAGTATCACCTGCCCTACAGACAGTATTTAAAAGCTGGAAATGAAGTCCAGCGGGAGTTATTCCAGATTGTTTCTAGTAAAACCATACTAAGAGAGAACACAAAAGTACAAACAGAAACAAAGGGGAGAAAGTTGTATTCTGCTGTCTTTTGTCTACTGATGGGAATGACCATTATATACTGGAGGTTTGACTCTAAATGTTTAAAACTGGAACAGTCAATACTTTCCAATTCAGTACTGAAAGTCCTAACTTTTACCTTTGGAACTATGTTCGTATTGTTAGTGTTCTCTCCACTTGGAAGTAAATGAGTTAAGTTGCCAGAAGCCTGAGCTAGAGTTTAATGTGCTTTGTTCTTGCTTAAAAATACTTGAATTTAGAAAGGATGCTCAATATTTCTGGGCTTCTGATGCTACATACATAACATCAATGGTGGAGAGGGATGAGTATGGCATTACTTGGTAGCTCTGGGACTCAAGTGAGATTACCTGTTTACTTGACTGCCTCCAAGAACAGAAGCAAAACTGAAGGCTTTTAGACGATGGAAAGAAAACAGCACTGAGGATGTTAGAGACACCATCATGAGAGAGGTCTTGCTATGGACAGAATTGTGACCCCGCTGCCCGCTCAATTCATATGTTGAAGTTCTAACCCCCAATATGATGGCATTTCAACATGGGGCTTTGGGAGATAATTGGGTTAAGATGAGATTGTGAGAGTGGGACCTTTATAATGGGATTAATGCCCTTATAAGAAGAGACATTAGGAAGCTTTCTCCCTCTCTCTCTTTCTCTCTCTCCGCCATCTGTCTGTGTGTGTGTCTGCCATGTAAGACATTATAAAAAAGCCGTCTGCGGGTCAGGAATAGACTCCTCTTCACAACCTCACCATTAGGACTTTTCTGCTTCCAGAATTGTGCAAAAATAAATTTCTGTTATTTAAGCCACCCAGTGTATAGTATTTTGTTACGGCAGCGTGAGCTAACTAATACAGGTCTGAAATAGAAGAGGGATGACAAACATGAAAACAGGGTAGATTGAGTATGTTCTAAAAGGTGGTAATTGTTAAACCTCAGTGAAAATGTGACCCTGCCCTAGGGTCCCTTGCCTTAACTCCTAGAGAAGAGTAACTATGCTTTACTCATTTTGGCCTCCCTAACCTTGAACAAAATCTGGCAGACTGTAGGAGTCCAGGTAAATATTTCTTGAATTAAGCTACTGAATTATATTTTGATTTTCTATTCTATAAAGTTGCTATACTAAGTGATGTAAACTATTAATTTCAATTCTCAAAAAAATGCTTAATATCTGTTCTGTATCATTTTGGAATTCCTTTTAAAATGTGCATGCATGATTTAATAATAAATGTAAAATACCACTGGGTCGTAAGAATATATTTAAAAAGTAATGAAAACATAATTGACAACGTATTGTCCTTCATGTTTTCTATGGATTGTAGATATCGTGTTCATTGCTCAGCATACTGTTTGTGTGTTTTGGAATGCCTACAGTAAAAACAATAACAGAGAAGCTTCTTCAAAACAAAAGTCAGCTTTTTTAGGAGTTGTTTCAAGAGTCATAATTCAAAATTCCTGTCTATTTTCAAGGACATCAACTATACTTAGAATGAGTAGAGAGAACACACAGGTACTCACTCTAAGGTAGAAAGCTGATTTATCACTGGTGCTTCAGTCTCAGCAGACTTTCTGCTCTCCTACATGATATTGTGAACATTTAATTCAAAATGAATTCCTTAATCGATAGGGATCATCTTTAAGAGCATCAATCTGGGTGGATAGAGTAAGGTTGCCCTGTATAATCTCAAAAGGAGCACCCTGAAGGACTACCTATTTATTTTTACCCTGACCTTTGGCTCCAAATTTCTTTCAGTTGAAAAGTATCCATGCACTGTCTCTCATATTTCCCCAGCTTACACCTATTTTGCATGTAAACCACTATGTTTTGTTAAATAAATGAATTTTACCAGGATATACTCTTAGAAAAGGAAAATCTGTTTAAAAGAATCTCTGAAGTTCCTTTATATGAGCCTTACCATATAGTACTCTATATATTACAAGAGTAAATCATTTTTTTTCCTTCTGGTTCAAACGATACATTACAATTTACCATTTATTAAAGTGTAAAATACTTTTTTGCAGTCTCAGATACATTTCATTGCCAGGCATTCTTTGATTCTTCATTTCCCCATAGACAGCCTCATCGACTCTTTATTTGGCACCAATTCTTTAAATTATCTAGATTTCCATGCAGTATCTTTTGCTAATAAGGAATTCCAATTTTGGCTCGAATCCCCCATGCTGTCAGCTCTGATCCCTCTGATTGGCCCAGGATAGTTGCAGCAGCTGTATAATCAGAAGGTTCTTTCTGCCAGACACATGCCAGTTCTGGTTTTTAGCATAACTCATTGCACTAACTTTCATCTAAACAGGACTTTATCCAGCTTATTTTGGAGCAATGAACCTTCTCCATTCCTTAGCATTTCAGTTTTCCTGTCAGTGAAGGAACAGATACTGCTGGGGATAAGTTCCCTTGGATCTGTGGGTTTTGCATCCGTGGATCCAACCAGCTGCAGATGAAAAATATTTTAAAAAATAACAATATGATAATTTAAAACAATATAAATTAAAAAACAATATGACATAACTATTTACATAGCATTTACATTGTATTAGGTATTGTAAGTAATCTAGATATAAGTATACGAGAGGACATGCATAGGTTATATGCAAATATAAGTCCTCATTTATATAAGGAACTTGAGCATCCTCAGATTTGGATATGCACATGGATCCTGGAACAAAGTCCTTGATGATACCAAAGGACGACTGTATACATCTTTACATACCACATGTTTGTGTATGTTCATGTGGTGTGTGTGTGTATATATATTTGTGCTAATTTATTTTTAATCTGGGAATGAACTAACTTGTTTCATAAGTTAAGTCATCTTAAAGGGCAGGAATGCATAATCAAATTTATAGATTTAATTTATAAAATCTTTATATGTTTTATATATTTAAGCATATTGTTTTTATTCCATGACAATCTCTATTGAAGTGGACTTTACCAGGTATAGTGAAAAGGTACACTATACCCGGAAAATTATTCTAGTATTGAAATCAATTATAGGTGTAGAAACTCTATTGATATGAATGAGAAAATTAATTAAAATAAGGTTTATTAATGTCAAAACAATACCAATTAAGATTATTTATTACTATATGAGTGCACACATGCACATGCACTCATATATACAATGTGCATAATTGTTGCAAACTCTCTGAGATTATTAACCTCATCTTATGTGGGAATTATAAGAACAGAGGATTGTCACTGTCCAGTCTTCATTTCTGCATTTTTAAATGTTTAGTAATGAGTATGGACTATTTAAATAAAAAAGATAAAGAGCAAAAGCTATTAATTTGTCGATATATCACTAAGCAATCTAGAAAATTTATATCAAAAGATTTAAAATGTTTAAAAACATCAAAGGACTATTTTCTAAAAAATTAGTTTGTGACGCATATATCAACACACAGTTTAACTAAATAATCAAGATATTTCCTAAAATAACTATCCCTTCAAATAGACTGAATATTCTTTCTAGTCTTTTATTCAATAAGTTGTCTTAACTGAACAGAAGGAGCTGGAGTCTAGAAATACCTAATATGCAGCCAGGAATAAAATATCAGTTTTAGAATCTAGTGAGGATAAATTAGAGAATGGCTTTTAAACCTGAAACCCAAGAGGGGTTTTCTCCATCACAACCCTTGAACTGAAAATAGTTGTCGGTACCCACTTGACTCACCCATTGAATCACGAGCTGAGAAGAGACCATAGGCCTGGGTGTAGTCATATTTAAGAACTAACGGAGAGAAATAATAAAATTTATTTTACATTTGTTTTATTCAGTAGTTACACGGTCCAACTAGATTAGTCACTTCTCTAGTGGGAAATAATCACTGAAGAGAAAAAAGGATACTCCTGGTACTTGTTCCAAAAGTATCTTGGAGATGTGGAATGAATATTTGCATATTATGAGCTATGAAAAGCCTGCAGAGAAAAACGAGCCCAAACCAAATAGAACCCTATTTAAATACTCCCCACCCTTGTTTGCCTGCAGGAAACCTATTTTTCATATCTATTATTAACTTTTACATACTGTAAGACATTTAGTAACATTAAGTTTTAAAAAAGATTAAAAACATTTTTAATGAATCTTCTCCTCTGCAATAAATAATAAACATTTTTAATCAGGGTGATGTCCACCTTTAATATGCTATTCATGGGGTCGAATGCTAGTTTTAGGGAATCAATGTCATTGAAAAGACTAAAAACGTTTCAACTATTTTCAAAATAAATCCCAAGAATTCCCTGCATTTTTGTAAAAGGGCTATTTTTTCTTGTTTACTGGTGAACTTCTCTTGCATTCCTGCATAGCCCTCTCACATTGACTTCTCATCCCTCATAAATAAAAAGGAAGGGAAACAATATCCTTGCCAAGGGGCTCTAAGACAGGGTACAGACATATATGCAGACACATCAATGTAGTCTCTTCTGCCAACTAATTCTACATAGCCCTAGAATCTGCTTAAGAATTTTGTCAAGAGAAGCTTGAATCAGACAGCTCCTATACATGAATTATTTAACTAGAAAATAAAAATAATGAAACATGAAAATGCTGGTTTATTTTCTTTATGGCTAAGGTAATAACCTAAAAATAAGTTAATTAATAATTTAACTTAACAGTAATGTGATTTTCACAAGAAAATAATAACTGCATTGCTTACTAGTGAACTCTTGAACTTTTTCTTCAGATTGTGTTTTGGTTAATGTACCAGGAAGAAACTATCCTATGCATAGTTTTAATAGGTGATTTGAAAATAGGAAGACTACAAGGTCCTTAAAGTTTCCTCTCTGGCCAGCTGCTATATCTGAAAAATGTTATTTTCCTGTGTTTTATTTGAGGCATGATCTCCAGAAACCTACTATTAAAATATACAACCTCTAGTTGGTGTTATACATTTATATTTAATTAGGATTTTTGTAAGCATGAAGAATCTACACTAGTAGTTCCCAGTCCTAATTGTACATTAGAATCATCAATAAAACCTGAAAATTAGAAAAAAAAAATTAAAAACACTGCATTTCATGCTGAACAAACCAAATCTGAATCTCTAGGTTTGGATCTCGACATGTCTTTTTGTAAAAAGATCTCTTCTGGTGATTCTGATTCAATTGGAGGTTGAGGACCACTGAAATAACCAACCCCATGTGTCTCTATGATATTAATACTTCTGTTTATTCAGAGTCTGCTACATAATTTTGGGAACCCACTGTAAAATGAAAATGCAAGGCCCCTGTTCAAAAAGGAGGGAAAAAAATCCATTAAAGATGCTAAAATATACAGCTTTGTTTCCTTCTTCTGCAGTCTCTTTTTTGACTTGTCATGATGTTTTCTATTTGCCGTTTAGTGTTGTTCTCTAAGTAGTAAAATTATTATTATCATTAGCATGAATTTTACATGTTGAGTATCCCTAATTCAAAAATCTGAAATCCAAAATGCTGCAAAATACAAAAACTTTGAGTGCCAACTTGACACCACAAGTGGAAAATTTTCCACTTGACCTTATGTGAAAGATTGCAGTCAAAACACAGGCATAAAACACACAGTTTATTCGGCACGTCCAAAGGGAAGAAGACCTTTCCAGACCCCATCAGCTGTGATATACTTTTTCCACCATGCAGACAGGTCCACAAAGGGTAATAAAATGGCATGTGTGCTGGCTGGATGTGCATACAGCAGGTACCCTATAATGCCTCAACCATGTGCATTACTCACTTGTGGGGCTTTTTGTGTGTGTTTTTGTTTTGTTTTGTTTTGTTTGCTTATTATCTGCTCTGTGATGTGAAGATATTACTACTCAGCCATAAAAAACAATGGTGAACTAATAACTCTTGTATTATCCTAGACAGAGCCGGAGCCCATTCCTTGAAGTGAAGTATCACAAGAATGGAAAAATGAACACCACATATACTCACTATTAAATTGGCATTATTTGATCAACACTTATGTGCACATATGGAAGTTACATTCATCGAGTGTCAGGCAGGTAGGAGGGGGAAAGAGGGGATGGGTAAATTCACATCTAATGGGTGTGGTGTGCACTTTCTGGGGGATGGGCACGCTTGTAGCTTTGACTTGGGCAGTGCAAAGGCAATATATGTAACCAAAGTGTTTGTACCCCTGTAATATTCTGAAATAAAAAATAATGATAATTTTAAAATGTCTACAGATACCCCTATGTGCAACAGTAATAAGAAAAAGAGGAAGCATTTATGCTTATGTATAGCACAGAAAGTCAAGCTGTTGGAGAAACTGCACGGAAACTGGAATGTCTTATGGAACAGTATGTTGTTGGAATGGCCACTGTACATAACCTGAAGAAACAAGAATAAACTGTTGAAGTTCTATACTGAAAGTGAGGAACAGAAGTTAGTGAAAAATAGAAAAACACTGCATAAAGCTAAAAATGAAAATCTCAAATATATATTGGAAGGCTGGATCCATCAGAGTTGTAGTGAACACGTCATTTAATGGTATGCTGATTATAAAACAAGCAAAGATCTATAATGATGAACTCAAAATTGAAGGGAACTATGAATATTCAACAGAGTGGTTGCAGAAATTTAAGAAAAGATGTGACATTACATTTTTAAAGATTTGTGGCAAGAAAGCATCTGCTGATCAAAAAACGTTGGACAAATTCATTGGCAAACTTTGGCAAACTCATCACTGATAAAAATCTGACGCCAGAACAAGTCTATAATGCTGATAAAACATCACTGTTTTGGTGTCATTGGCCCTAAAAGACATGCACTACAGTTGATGAGACCACTTCCATAGGAGTTACAGATGCCAAGGACAAAATAACTGTGCTGAGTCGTGCTAATGCAGCAGGCACACAGAAGTGTAGACTTGCTGAAATACGCAAAAACTTACCATGTCCTTGCTGTTTACAAGGAGTGCATTTCTTACCAGTCCATTATTATGCTTACAAAAAGGCATGGATCACCAAGGACATGTTTTCTGATTGGTTTCACAAACATTTTGTACCAGCAGCTTGTGCTTACAAATGAATAAGGGAGGACATTCCTTCTACGTAATCATCTTCAGTGTAAGTGGTTGGCTAATACAGGGAGATGACATGAATAAAAAAGGATACGATAGGGTTTCTTAGTCATTCTTCCATCTTAGAGAGCCATTCGTTTCCCTCTTTTTGTTTTCTGAACATGTTTTGGTTTGAATGAAAAGTGTGGCACCCTGGGGCTGTCAGTGCCCCTGCTTTAGTCACAGATGTTGTAGTACTCAGTCTTGTGGAACACCCACGTATCATGCGTTCACCAGAATTCTGTGCCCATTAGGCATCATGAACACTATATGCAAGATATGGTCTCAGATACACCTACTGTGTTTATTACCGCTGCTTATGCATGCTCCACTGTTCCATCGAAATTCACTTAAAATCACAAGTTCAAAAATAAAACTATTTTACAAAATAGTTTTATATTTTATAGATAAAACTATTACAAGATGGCAATATCAGAGTATGAAATCAAGGATGGGCCCCTTTTGAGCATGGGGCCCTGTGCAACTGCACAGGTGAAAGACTCATGAAGCCAGTCCTACCCTTACCCTCCAGAGCAGATTAATGCTCTGTTAGAGGGCAAGGTTTGTAGCGGACTCAAGTCAAAGCTTGGACATTAACTACTTTATTTAAGTAACTTAAGTTCTCTGAACCTCAGTTTTTAACAAAAAGAAGATAATAATATCATTTTATAGATTGGTGGAAATGAATAAATCATTCTCTAAAGAAATTCGACTTTGGCTTTATGCCTATTTGCTTTTCCTAACTACTTTGGTGAGAGTAACTAGCAGTCCTGTTGCCTCGTCTGACTTTTTCTTTTTCTTTTTGTTTTTAAAGATACAGTGTCTCACTCTTGCGCTTATGCCAGGCTGGAGTATAGTGGCACAAACATAGCTCACTATAGCCTCAAACTCTTAGGCTCAAGTGATCCTCCCAGACTCTCGAGTACATGGGACTACAGGTGCATGCCACCATGCTTGGTTGCCTCATCTGAATTTAAACGTCCTCGTAGCTTCAGGAATTTGACCCATCATTTTTTTCTGCTCTGACCCATAGTACCTGGATAGGTCTCATTTCTGGAGAAAGCAAAGCTTCTAAGAAAAGGGCTGCTATAAAAAATGTATCCAAGTCACCCTTAGAAATTTTCCCCATTATCAAAATTTAGAATATGTACTTACATATATACATATATATAATATACATATAAATGCATGTGATATACATATATGTTACACATTTATATGTGCTACATATACAAATGTGTATACATTCATATATGCTAATCGTGTACTTGTTTTCAAAAACATTTTCATCTTTCTCCTTGTTTGCTCTGAGTCACAGGGGCTTAATTCTGGTAATTTTGTTTGCCAGGCTTCCATGCTAGGTTCAGCCAACAGGAGGAGTCAGGGTATTTTCCACTCAACTTCTCTGCTTTAAGTAGTGTCATCAGCAGTGGTTTCATCTCCTCTCTGGTTGGTTCCAGCTCCCATGAGGCATCCCCCCGAGCTTTCTTCTCCTGCCTGGTAGCCCAGGCTCCTAAGTTCCAGTATTCTGTTCCATTTGTCCCTTTAAGGGTAGTGGCTTAATAAAAATTGATGTTGCCTCATCTTCTCCTTTTTGTTCTCTCTAAGTACCTTTGTAAATAAGTCTCCATATAAAATTCCCTCAATTGAATTATCTAGTAAGGGATTTGTTTTCCTGGCCAAAGTAGGGTATTTGTACACATGCATATATGTACACATATACATATATACACACATCTAGATCGTATATCATATGTATTTGTGTGTGTGTGTATAAAACTACACTGAATAAACTATCTTGTATTCCCCACAATACCATGGCAGTGAATTTCAGTAATTTGAATAGATTAAGGAACACTGGTGTATTAGTCAAGGTTTTCCAGAGAAACAGAACTAACAGGAGATATAAATAGATGGAAAGTGAGAGGGAGAGAGAGAGAGAGAGAGAGAGAGAGAGAGAGAGAGAGAGAGAGATCTCATCTCACTCCCCTCCCTATGTATAGATAGATCTGTTACAAGATAATAAAATACATATTATATACTATTATTATATTATGAAGAAATACACACACACATATACACAAAGAGATTTATTGTAGGGAATTCACACATGTGATCAAGGAAGCTGAGAAGTCCCAAGACCTTGAATCCAAAGGCCTGAGAACCAGAAGAGCTGCTGGTGTAAGTTCCAGTTTGAGTTCAAAGTCAGGAGAAAACCAATGTCCCAACTTGGAGAACATTGAGCAAACAGAGCAAATTCTCTCTTGCTCAGCCTTTTTGTTCTATTAGGCTCTCACTGAATTCCATGAGGCCAGCTCACATTGAGAAGAGCAATCTGCTTTACTCTGTCTACCAATTCAAATGTTAATCTCAAAAAGAAATACTCTCAGACACACCCAGAATACTGTTTAATAAAATATCTGGGCATCTTATGGCTCAGTCAAGTTGATGCATAAAATTAACTATGAAAACTAGCACTAAATCCAAGCATCCTCAGCCTCACCTGACAGAAACCAAAGGTGAAAAATATCAGGGGAAGAATCCTTTTTTGCTGGCAAAGACAACTGCCGTTTGTAGCTTACTATTAAATCTTGGAATTTAGTTTTCAATAGCAATCGTTTGTCCCATCTGTCATCAGAGACAGGCAGCAAAGTGTAGTAGCTTAAATAAAACACCTGTCTGTTGCTGTAGGCAGATTTTAAATTGTTTCAGTCTCTGTCTCTCATTTTTTTCTACTGATCAGTTAATTTGCCTTTAGTTTTTCTTGGTTTGCTTAGCAAGTTTAAGGGAGAAAACAATACTAGGGCAGTATTTATGCTCAAAACAATGTTATATATTTCAGTGTCTTGCTGAGGCAATTCAACCACTGAGACTCATTCTCTGTTGTTCTCATAAATTGCTAATGACACACATATTTCTTGCTGTCACTGCTAATTTTTTGCTTTTGGAAGCAAGGAATGATTCCAATTTTAATTATTTATTCTGGCATTTTTACCTTGTAGATCTCAGTGTCTCCAAAGAAAATTAGTCTCATACTAGGACTATATTTAAGAGATTGGATTTAATCAAATTTTATCTAATCAATCTTATTAGGATTCTCAATTTAGGGGGCATTATAAAATGTTAGCATCTAATAATACCATAACCCCCAAATTTATTATAAATAAATTTTGCAAAGCATTGGATTTAGAACATATAAGTTAAATTCTGAAAGAATTTTTGCATAAAACTACAAAATAAATCTATAGTAATAGCTTTGTTTTACAATTTCTTGAGACATGGATGGAGCTCAGAAAGTTTTACCCCCAAATATGACTTCTTGTTGTAAAGAATATTTTGAATTAAAGGGCCTTACAGATCAACAGACCTTGGAAGGGGTTTTCCCTCTATCTGAATAAATCAGGTGGACCCGTCAAAAACAATTGACTTCCCTTCCCCTCCCTGCTATCTCAATATATTGCAGGAAGGAAGATCAAGAATGCAACCAGACCTGGCCCAAATCATGTTAAATATAACACCTGTCTCTCAGGTTAATTTACACATCAATCCATTTCCCCCCATACATTCATTCTCCCAAATATCTATTCATCCTCCCGAGCAACCATTTATTACCCTTAAGCAGAATTACCTATAATCCTCATCTCCTCTCAAAATGATGGTATATAAATTTCTAGAGCCCATTGTGATATTGGTTAATCACTCTGTGATCCCCCTCCCCACGCTCATGGTAAATAACCACTTCCTCTTATTAATCTGCCTTATTGTGAGTTGATCTTTTAGGGAAACTTCTGAGTCAAAGGAGAAGTTTGATGGTGTCACCCCCATACTCTTACAGCAGAATTGACCAGGAATAGACCAAGGAGCACACAGAGGTATTGGCAAAACAGGTTTATATGCCAGCGGACTCAGAGGGGGTTTTTCTCTCCAGAATTCTGAGCCCCAAATAAAGAATGTAGTAGTTTTTTATACATTTTGCTTAGGGAGGGAGTGGGG
>RJWJ010006298.1:0-63114 GCA_004363605.1 Indri indri
CCGTCTGTAGTATTCTGTTATGGTAACACAGAACAGTCTAAGATAATTTGAAGAGAGTCAGGTCAATAATGATAGGCTTTAGGAAATCACTAAAAATTGATATAAAAAAACAAAGTTCAGAAACTGATCATAGAAAAGATGATAAATGTAGAAGAAAGATGAAAGAGAGCCAACATCTGTATAATTTGTGTCCTTAAATAAGAGAATAACAGAACACATGAATTAGGAAGTTTTCAAACCTATGATAGAATAAAAATTTCTCTGATATATTAAAACAAACAAACTTGAATTTAGAGGTCCAAACAATATCAACAAATGACCCTAAATGGAACTAGTCATGGAAAGTTATCCTTTGCTATGGTCTGAATGTTTGTGTCTCTCCCAAATTTATATGTTGAAATCTTAATCACTAAAATGATGTTATTAAGAGATTAGGGGTGGCAGATTAGAACATGAGGGTGAAGCCCTCATGACTGACATCAGTGCCCTTATAAAAGAGATCCAGGGAGCTAGTTAGCCCCTTTCACCATGCAAAGACATGGTGAGAAGGTGCTGTCTATGAGAAATTGTTCCTCACTACACACTGAATCTGTCGGCTCCTTGATCTTGGACTTCCTTCCCAGCATTTAGAACTGTGACAAATTAACTTCTCTTGTTTATAAGTTGCCCAATAGAAGGTATTTTGTTATAGCATCCTAAATGGAGTAACACTGCGGTCCAAAACCCCAGAGCTACAGCCAGGCACTGGTCTGTAGCCTGTTAGGAACTGGATGTACATCACCGCCTGAGCTCTGTGCTCTCCCCATCTGCCCCCCACCAAATCTGTGAAAAAATTGTCTTTCATGAAACTTAGGAACTGGGCCACACACCAGCTGGTGAGCAAGCGAAGTTTCATCTGTATTTACAGCTGTTACAGCTGCTTTCCATTGCTCACATCCCTGCTGAGCTCTGCCTCTCCACCCACTTCCATGGAAAAATTGTCCTCCATGAAATTTGTCCCTGTTTCCAAAAAGGTTAGGGATTGCTGGACTTAGACATCCCTAAAGAAAAAAAAGCATTGAATCCCTAGGATTGAAACAAAGTAAAGCTAAACAAAAAACAAAACACGTGGATATCTAGTTAGAAGTAGGAGGCCACATAGGAATAGCGAAAATAATCATGGTGATGTTAGCTGATCGCATAGCTGAAGACAATGGAGCAAAGCTGTAAGTGAAAGAAAGGGTGATTCAAAAATTTTATGTTTAGCCAAATTGTCTTTCACATTTGAAAGTTATAAGCAATGAGTAGCTGAGTCATCAGAAGCTATGAGCACCCATGAGCTCTTTCTGAAGCAAAATAAAGCACCTAGGAATATATTTAACTAAGGAGGTAAAAGACCTCTACAGGAAGAACTATGAAACACTGAGGAAGGAAATAGCAGAGGACATAAACAGGTGGAAAACCATACCATGCTCATGGGTCGGCAGAATCAACATTGTTAAAATGTCTATACTACCCAAAGTGATCTACAGGTTCAATGCAATCCTATTAAAATACCAACATCATTTTTCACGGATATAGAAAAAATAATTTTACGCTTCGTATGGAACCAGAGAAGACCCCGTATAGAAAAAGCAATCCTAGGCAATAAAAACAAAATGGGAGGTATCAATTTACCAGACTTCAAACTATACTACAAGGCTATAGTAATAAAAACAGCTTGGCACTGGCATAAGAACAGGGACATTGACCAGTGGAACAGAACTGAGAACCCAGATATAAAACCATCCTCATATAGCCATCTAACCTTTGACAAAGCAGACAAAAATATACACTGGGGAAAAGAATCCTTATTCAATAAATGGTGCTGGGAAAACTGGATAGCCACATGTAGAAGAAAAACAGGATTCATACCTTTCACCTCTCACAAAAATCAACCCACGGTGGGTAACAGACTTAAACCTAAGGTGTGAAACTATTAGAATTCTAGAAGAAAATGTTGGAAAAACTCTTCTAGACATTGGCCTAGGCAAAGAATTTATGAAGAAGACCCCAAAGGCAATCACAGCAACAACCAAAATAAATAAATGGGACTTGATCAAATTAAAAAGCTTCTGCACAGCCAAAGAAACTGTCATGAGAGCGAACAGACAACCTACAGAATGGGGGAAAATTTTTGCATGCTACAAATCCGATAAAGGGCTGATAACTAGAATCTATTTAGAACTCAGGAAAATCAGCAAGAAAAAATCAAACAACCCTATCAAAAAGCGGGAAAAGGACATGAACAGAAACTTTTCAAAAGAAGACAGAATAATGGCCAAGAAACATATGAAAAAATGCTCAACATCTCTAACCACCAGGGAAATGCAAATCAAAACCACAATGAGATATCACGTATCTCCAGTGAGAATGGCCTTTATCAAAAAGTCCCAAAACAATAAATGTTGGCATGGATGCAGAGAGATAGGAACACTCATACACTGCTGGTGGGACTGCAAACTAGTGTAACCCCTGTGGAAAGCAATATGGAGATACCTTAAAGAGATAAAAGTAGATGTACCATTTGCTCCAGCAATCCCATTACTGGGCATCTACCCAAAAGAACAAAAAACATTCTATAAAAAAGACATCTGCACTTGAATGTTTATAGTGGCACAATTCATAATTGCAAAGATGTGGAAACAGCCCAAGTGCCCATCAATACATGAGTGGATTAATAAAATGTGCTATAGGTATACCATGGAGTACTATTCAGCTATAAGAAACAATGGTGATATAGCACCTCTTGTATTTTCCTGGATAGAGCTGGAACCCATTCTACTAAGTGAAGTATCCCAAGACTGGAAAAATAAGCACCACAGGTACTCACCAGCAAATTGGTTTCACTGATCAACACCTAAGTACACATATAGGAATAACATTTTTTGGGCATTGGGCAGATGGGAGGGGGGAGGAGGGGATGGGTATATACCTACATGATGAGTGCGATGTGCACTGTCTGGGGGATGGACAGGCTTGAAGCTCTGACTGGGAGGGGGAAGGGCAACGTAATCTAAACATTTGTACCCCCATAAAATGCAGAAATAAAAATAAAAATAAATCAAAAATTGAATATGTATGTGTATTTCAAAACATCATGTTGTACACGGCAAATATATACAATTTTTATTTGTCAATTAAAAAATAGCTCCTTGGTTATTTGGGATAACTGTGAAATTTCAAATGTGTATATATATTAATACTAAGTAAAGATCTTAAGCAGAGCCACTACAGAAGAACAATATTTGACTACTATCCTTTTTTCTTATTAATAACGTTAAAATAACATCTGGAGTAAAACTGAAACTGGTAAAAAATTTAATTCCAAAACCCTGGGAAACTACACTGGGCTTTCTTACTATGTTAGTTAGCTATTTCTATGAGGTTGTGGCTTTAAAATCCACTCTTAGAATCTTGGGAAACAGGATTGATAATGGGATGAGAGGAAACTCATATCTATTTGGTACCTGTTTTTCTAGATACTACACAAAGGAAATTTTAAAAAATTCTCCATTTACCCTAAGCCATTTTATAAACTTCCAACTGATTATATACTCCTTACTTTCTACTTGATGTGAATTTTTGAAGTCCTTGAAGTATCTGTCTAGTTATATCTTTTCCAAGTGATTAAAATGAGTAATTAAGAGAGGAAGTCCAAGGCTACAAAGATGGGTATCCCCTTAACCAATGGTCATGGTAGAATGAAATATACATGTCTATTTTTTTAATATGCAGCTTTCCTCTTCTTACTGTATCAAGGCACATTTTTTTCCAGGCTAGTTTATTATATTATTTCCCTCACTAAACCAAAATGCTAAATCTGTGAAACCTTATTAGACTTAAGCACTACCTCATATAATATAAAAACTACAGAGCTCAGAGCCGTATCATACCTTATTACTTCATTGCTGTCTTCATTTTGAAAAACATGATCTCTAATTGTTTTCAATTTAGAATCAGCCCCTATGTGAGGAAATTGTGAGTATGTATTTGGAAAAAGAGCCTATCTGTGTCTTTCCCTAGTTTCTTGGTGGCCTTAATAAAATTTGTGATTGTCTTCTCTGAAGAACGAACATTTTGAGACAAATGAAGTAGTTATACCATGCATCTGACATGTAGTGATGTCGTGGCTTTTAATAGCATGGTCATAGTTCAACTGTGGGTGACTTCTGAATTATTTATGGGAATAAATATTTCCATATTATTGAAAAGATTGTATTCTTCTATTAATAACTTCATATGTGCCTGAGAAAATAATAAAGATTAAAATAAAATGTAAATTTGAGACTGTGCAAGAAACACGAAACATTATGTGGTTTGGTAGTCAGCCTCTGAGATGGTCATACCTGATCCTTACCTTCTGTTGTTCTTGTCCCCATGTAGCCCTTCCCACACTGCACAGGGCTGTGCAATAGAATGCTATGGAAGGGATGATGTATGGTTCCGAGGCTAGATTATAAAAAGGTATTACTTTTTCTACCTTGCTCTCTTGAATCAATTATTCTAGAGGAAGTCAGCTGCCATGTTGTAAGGAAACTCCAGCAGCTATATGAAGAGGCCCATGTGAGGAAGGATTGAGGCTTTCTTCTAACCAACTTGCCAGCTATGTAAGTCACCTTGGAAGTACATCCATCAGACCCTGTGAAGTCTTATGAACACTGTAGCCTTGTTTAATATCTTGACTGCAGCCTCATGAGAGACTAAGCCAGAACCACCCAACTAAGTCACTCCTAGATTTCTGACCTACAGACTCTGAGAGAGATAAGTGTTTATTGTTGTTTTAAGCCACTATGTTTGGGGTCACTGTACATGCAGTAATAGATAACAAAGCACATAGAAACCCTCAAAAAGCTGGCATTACAGAGTTTTGAGTCTGCCAGTCTCTGACTCTGGCTTTTATCAGAATATTACAAAGAATCTTTCTTTGGTTTAGATAAGTTATTTTAAAACTTATCTTTCTATATTTTATAAGAATGCATCATAATTTATGTAAAATATGCTGAGATGAATGTCGTATCAGTATTCTGATCTTCAATGAGGACACCGGACATCGACTTCTTATTTACAGGGAAGCTTTTAGAACAGGGCACATGTTTGTATTTATGGCAGGAAGGAGAAGAGTGGGTAGAAAGAAGGACAGAGAGACAGACACAGATTATACATTCCATAACGTGGTTTTTAGTATTGGTTTTGCCACTCTGATTTGGATTTACCTAATCTAGGTTGTAATAGACAATCTCCATGCCGGGGGTTCCCATTTGTACATTTATTTCCTCGTTTCTGATTGCTGATTTTGTGTTGTTTAAATTCTCCTTCACACTGGTCACCACGTCTTACTCGTTTGTTCATTAATTAGTTTGTTAAATATGACCTTGGCACATATTCGTCTTATAATTGTATGAGAGTCATGATTTTACCTTTTAAAAAATTTTCACTTTAATAGGAGTTAAGGCCTAGGCTCGGCAATTTGTAGCTTTTATTTTCATGTACATGAACGTCACCCAATATACATAAAAGTCATGTTGGAAGCAGATGAACTCTTTGCTGTGCAGTACTGTCCTGCATATTGCAGAATTAACTCTTTCAACTACGTATTAGCAGTGCCCTCCCATTCTTGTATCAATAGCAACCAGAAAGTGCCCTCCTCCCCCTGCCAACCTGGAAAATGCATACGTCCTACAGGCAGGTATCACCCCCATTGAGAATTGCTGCTGACAGTGTTGAACTTTACGTGTGTGGCTTGAGAATAGCTACAGTTAAGAACCCCATCCCCCAACACTTTTGTTTTCTGAAATCCTCTCACCTTTTTTTGTTCTGGGAAGCAAAGGGCTAACTGCAAAGAACCACCTTTCTTCAAACGGCTTAGTTAAGACTTGCTTTCCACTCTTTCTCATGACTCCTGTGAGACCCCCGAATAGCCCCCTTGTTTACCTGTCTCTATAAAAACCCACTACTTTGAGACATTCCTCTTTAACGAACATTCTCATGAAGGAAAAATGTAAGTTTCCTACCACACAAAGAGAAATACTGTGCTATGCCAGTTTAGGGTGTGCAAGAAAAATTGTTACAAAATAGATGAAGCAAATGTCAAAGGATGGCTACTAGGCACAAGGGATGTGCCTCAGCACTTTCTTGAGACAGAGGCAACCAGTGTAAACCAGCCCTGACTGCTTTAGAACTGCTTTAGCTCTCTTACAGTGCCCTTTAGCCAATTGTAATGTGAAAATCTCCGCTTAGTGGATAATTGTAATATCCTTAACATAACATGGGTTGTAGGAAGGCTCATGATGATGGCAGAGAGCATGCTTGATTTGTTTCACTGTGAACAAACAATGAAAACAATGTAAAAGCTCTGTGTCACTCATTGGGAGGGGATTTAAGGCAACAGGACAGGCGGGCAGATGTGAATTCTGCTAGCAAGAAAGCTCCTGTGGGAGAAGTTCCTGTGCCGCCCAGGAGCAAGCGCCCTTGTAAGTAACTCTAATAAAGTCATCTAACTCATCACGGACTAGTCTGAGTCATCCTTTGGTCTCCCCATTCCATCTCAGTTTGGGGGGTGGTTTTTCTACACTGTCCCTGGATTTTTCCCCAAACACTCAATATTTCGATAGTCTGAATAAAATTGTGTCCTTCCTTAATTATCTGGTACATTTTGTTTTTCAGACTGCTCTGAACTGTAACTTTACCAAATTATATGTGCATTCTTCATTCATTCTCTAAATCAATCATTCTTCAAAGATTTATTGAATACCTCCTATGTGCCAGCATAAAATGGTAATTTAAATCAGTTGCTACAGTTATATTTAGGGTTATTTTATAGGTACCTAGGCTTAAAGAGAAGGACTAAAGAGAAGAGAAAATTTTTAGTTAATCCAATGATCATTTTTATAGAGAATCAGTGGAATCAGTGTCTAATAGTTTGCTAGAATCCTTCTTTTTTCTAAAATTAAGCTTTCTGTATATTCAAGAGAGCATGGAAGGAGAGAAAAATGGCATTGGATTTGGAATATTGAATATTTGATAATTCTGCTTTTACTTCACTTAATTATTCATTCATTTAACAAATATTTATTGCATGTTGACTTTGTGCTAGAAATTTTGGTAGGTTATAATAACGGCTCTTATTTTTTGAGTACTTGGTACATGCCAGGCACAGTTGTAAGCATTGTATATATTAACTCAATCTTCACAAGAACCCTATGAGATAAGTGCTGTTATGACCCTTTCACAAATGGAAAACTGAGCCACAGAGACAGGAGAAGTAATTTGCCCAAGGTTGCAAGTGGTTGGGCTGGGATTTCAGCATAAATCAGGGTGCACAGTAGACTCCAGAACCTACTTCACTACACTGCTGAGGCTAGAGTGGTGAACACAACAGACCTGTCATTGTTTTTAGGGAACTTTCGGTCTTCAAGTGTCACCTGTCTAATTGCTAAAATGCCAAGTGACGAGAGAGAGGACGCCTAGGGTGCTTTGGGAGGCATAAAACGGAGACTTTACTCTCATTAGCTGATTGATCTGCATTTCTGAAAGAAGGCTAATAAGACCTGCTCTGCCTGTTTCAGGGATGTGGTGAGTAGCAAAGCCAAATATGATGTAAGAAAACGAAAATTAGCAAGTGTAATTATTTGTATTTTGAAGAACCACAAGCTGTGATTATTTATAGAAATCAAAGTGGTGTATGTTGGAGATGTTGTCTGGCTTCAAGGTCTTCTCTTCAGAGAATGACCTTAAAAGATTTTGACTGTGAACTGCAAAGATCAAAACAAGAGCTGTTTTTGAGAGTACAAACATTATAGTACAAATTAGAAAAATTGTTTACCAAATGTTTTCACAAGAGTATCATAAAACACTAAAGGTATGTTTAATGAGAATTTTCTTAATTGCAACAAATATTCAAAAGTTTAAATGAAAATAAGGTTGATTTAAAAGTCAAAGATCATCTCACCCCGGTTAAAATGCCTTTTACCAAGAAGACAGGCAATAATAAAGGCTGGCAGAGGATGTGGAGAAGGGGGAACTCTCATTCATTGTTGGTGGGAGTGTAAATTAGTGCAACCATTATGGAATGCAGTATGGAGGTTTCTCAAAAAACTAAAAATAGAACCACTGTATGGCCCAGCAATCCTACTGCTAGGTATATAGCCAAAGGAGGGTAATTCAGTATATCAAAAAGATATTTGCACCCCCATGTTTATTGCAGCACTATTCACAATAGCCAAGATATGGGATCAACCTAAGTGTCATCAACGGATGACTGGGTAAAGAAATTGTGGTAAATATACACAATGGAATATTATATAGCCATAAAAATGAATGAAATTCTGCCATTTGCAACAATATGAATGGAACTAGAGAACATTATGTTAAGTGAAATAAGCCATGCACAGAAAGACAAGTTTCTCATGTTCTCACTCATATGTGGAAGCTAAATACTAAAAACAACTGATCTCATGGAGATAGAGAGTAGAATGATGGTTATCAGAGGGTGGAAAGGGTAGTGGGGAAGGGGAGATAAACTGGGGATGGTTAATGGGAGCGAAAATATAGATAGATAGAATGAACAATATTTGATAGCAAAACAAAGTAACTATAGTCAACAATAAGTTAGGGTATACTTTAAAATAACTAAAAGAGTGGAATTGGAATGTTCCTAACACAAAGAAATGTTAAGTGCCTGAGGATAGCCTAATAACCTGATTTGATTGATTTATATTTCATACCCGTATCAAAACCTCACATGTACCCTATAAAGATATACAACTATTATATACCCATAATAATTAAAAATTAAAAAAAGTCAAAGATGCATTTTAGAGGATGTTAAGAGGCTTGGTTTTAATGCAGACTTGTTTTTCTATCAGTAAATGAAAGAAATAGAGTATGGATAAGAATTTTAGAGGAATGATGCATTTTCTTTTGGGATGGTAGGAAGTTATAACATCACAGGTGAATCAGACCTAAAATAAAGTATCTCTATTTACTTGGATGTGCCTGTGACAGGAACATATGCTCCTGAGGGCAGAGCCTGGGTCTACACCCTGGCAGCACCTTGCATAGAATACTCTGTAACATGTCCAAGAAGGATTTGGGTTTGGTGTGTGAACGAGAGGCTCACAATCAGGGTTCAGTTAGTGGTGGTCAGTCACTGGTGTGTGCCAAGCTGCTAGAGCAGGCAGAGAAGATGTGTTATGAAATAGATAAGGGGTCGGGTCATGACCCAAGCATACCTGGAATAAAACGGGTTCTCTTCAGATTGTATCTCTGATGTCCTGAAAAAGTTACTGTAGTTTAGTTTGTGTCAGGAAAAATGGTGAAAGATTTTGAAATGGGCTGGGCATCTTTCCAACAGAATGCTGAGTATCACCTAGCAGACCTTCGGGGGTTATCTAATTTTAGAGGATTCTGTGCTTTTCATTGTCTCTGACTGAGCTATTTTTATAACTCCATAAGCTATACAAAATTAATGGTAATACAAATAATTCTAGATCATAAAGATGCAAGTGAATTTTGTCAAAGGGAGATGCCATTAACTTTTCCTTCTGTGGAAGAGATGATTCCAACATTACATTTTATTGCCAGGTAGATTTTGACCAGTTTTGCGTCAATTTGCAAATTTACATCACCATTCCCGATTGCTTATATCAGGAGCTGGCAAACTTTTTCTGAAAAGGGCCAAATAGTAAATATTTAAAACTGTCTAGGCCAGATGGTCTCCATCAGAACTACTCAACTATACTGTCAGAGCTCTAAAGTAGCCACAGACTGTATGAAAAGTGAATGCACATAGCTGTTCACCAATAAATATTTATGGGCAATGTAATCGAATTAAATATAATTTTCACACATCACAAAATATTATAATTCTTTTGATTTTTAAAAACCATTTAGAAACATAAAAAACTTGCTTAGCTTGCAGGCTATACAAACACAAGTGTTAGGCTGGATCTTGGCCACAGGACTATAGTGTGCCGATCCCTGGCTCATATTTGTTCTGTTCTTTGGATTCTTTTTTTTTTTTTTCTTTCAGACTATTACTGGGGTACAAATGTTTTGGTTACATAAATTGCTTCTGTACCATTTGAGTCAAAGTTATCCCCCAGATAGTGTGCGTTTTACTTGTTAGGTGTGAATTTACCCATTCCCACCTCCTCGCTCCCACCTGCTTGATTTCCGATGAATGTTATTTCCGTATGTGCGCATAAGTGTTGATCGCTTAGTTCCAATTTAACGGTGAGTACATGTGGTGTTTGTTTTTCTGTTCCTGTGATACTTCACTTGGTTTCCTCATTAACTAATGAGGTAAATAAAATCTTCGACATATGTTTATTTTATATTTGAATGAGAGTCACGATTTTACCCTTAAAAATTTTTTCCTTGGTATTTGCCAAAGGCAGTTAATGGAATTCAATGGAGGTATTTGGAGATCATGAGTCCAAAGGCTGAGAGATTCTTTGTCCTGGGTGAATATTAAAATCCTGGGGAGTTTTCAGAACTTTATCAATACCTGGGGCTTTCTGCAAAGAAATTGAAGTAGGAGCTCAAGAAAGGGCCCTGAATGGGTATGTTTGAAAAACTTTCCAGGTAATTCTAATGTGTAGCCAGGATTGGGAATCAGTAAATTTGAGGAAATGGTACTTAAAAAAATTTCTTGGTACATTAAAGGCAAGCTGTTACTTTAAGATATAAAACATATAATAAATAGTGGCTAGAACTCCTGTGGTATTATTAATAATGTGTGTAATATTCTTTCAGTTTAAAGCATAATAGAGCCAATTATATGAAAGAGAAGATTACAAATTGCTTTAATTAATCTCTTCTTACAGTTTTTCTAATTGCTAGGAACTTGGAAAATGAGATTGCTGCTAAAGACTTAAGCATGCATTTTATTTATTTAAACCTTATTTCATTCCATAAAGGATTCAAGGTAGACTAAAGCTCTAGCAGTGTTAATAAAAAACTATGAAGTGTTATGGTTTTCCATTTTTCTCAGAGTGTTTTTAGTTTTTTGCATTACAAAACTTGGAGTCTTTGGGAACTCTAAATTCTTCAAATCTCAAAGTTGTCAGTGACTTCATGTTATTCTCACTAAATGTGATGGTTTCGTTACAAATTACCAAATAATTTTACTCTTGCAAAGGAATAAAATTTTATGCCTTACAAAGTTCTTCCATATATTTTAGCCACTATGATCCCTAAAGGTTTTAATAAATACTGTAAAAGATATTTACATTGCATACAAATTTGTAATTTATTTCACATAACAAATTAAAACTTTTCTCATTATTTGATTCAACATCACTTACTTAAATACTCAATGCATGCGAATCTTTCTTTGGCTTTTTGTCTTGGTTCTCCCTCTTCTATTTCATGTGTTGTATGTATCTCATCCCATTTTTCCTGACTTTCTTATATTCACATGCACTGCAGCTTTGCTGCTTCAGGGAGTCTTTGCATCCAAGACTATGCATTTGTTGTGCTTTCTCCATCTTTCCTTTTAATAAGTCCCAGTATACTCTTTTGTTGCTGACGTATGTTGCTATTGTTTTCTTTTCTATATGCTCAGTCTTTATTTCACTTATATCTATTAACACCCCTTTGAGAAAGGCAAGTGGGTATTGTTGCCCATTTACAGGTGAAGCATCTGAGGCTCAGAAAAATTAAAAGCCTAATCAAAATTAACTTATGACAGGATCAGCACTAAAGTTCAGTTTTCTTAACATAGAAACGTAACAAGAAAGTAATAAAAGCTGTTTTCCTCTTTGCCAGAACTTCATTCATTCATTCATGTATGCATTCTTGTATTCATTCAACAGAAATTATTGAATATTTACCATCTTCCAGGTATTTGCAAGGAACTGGGGCAATAGCAACAAACAAGAGAAATATATTCCCTTCCTCAGGTGCATTAACTGAAAATACTGCAATAACTCCAATTTATTGAGCACCTTCTGCGTATGTTATCATACCTAAAGGTCACAACCAATTTATAAGGAGCTATCACCCCCACTGTGCATATAAAGAAACTGAGGCATAGAAAGATTAATAAACTCTTAATATAATATAAACGATGAGGTCCTTAATAAGGCTGATATTGGGGTGATATACTCATGGTCTCAAAGAACAGTTGGTAGCTTAGCAAGGTGCTACAGCTAATAATGGTTGTGAAGAGTTGGATGGGGGTGGGTGGGGATGGGGGACATCCAAGGAAGTGGCACTGCTGAAGCTTTGTGAATTAATGCTACTTCTAGTGCAGAACAATGACCTGCCAATCAGGGGCACATGAGTGTACTAACACGTCATATAAAACAGAAGGTCAGCCTTTTCGATAACGAATCTTCAAACCACCCTTAAGTTCCATTTTCCAGGTAATACAACTATTTTCAAGTGCTGGGAAAGGCAAGTCTTCCCCGCTACTGTTTTGGTTAGGGAAAGTCCGAAAGCTGAGATTTGAATCATTGCCAAGGAAGGAGTCCAGAGAATCCTTTTTAGAATGAAAACACGGGCTGCAGAAACTTTGAGTCAAAGAAAATTACATCAGAGTGTTTTAACAATAGTGAGCCTGGCAACTTAGCAAAAGCCTTGTTTTTTATTCCTCATAAAATTTCACAACAAAAGAGTAATTGTATTTATTAGCAATAAACTTTTTCTCAAGAGCAGCTCACCTGTCAAATCCAGGCCTTGGTGAGGCCAGGACTGAAATGAATGAGCCAAAGGGATAAACTGAAAGACTGAAGAGTCAAAATGCTTGTGATAGGAAAAAGCAGATGGAATCGAGTATGAGAATGGGAATCTGATTCCACATGGTACTGGGGGATTAGCTACTCGTGCTGCCTCCTGAAGAGCAGGTTTTGCCCACCATGCCTAACATGCTTCAAGCAAGACAGTTTCAGACACAATCACACACTTATGACATGGTGAACATTTAAAAAGATGTGCCACAAAATGTGCAAATTTGAAGGAGAAATTGGATTCATGAATACTAAAAAGAGGACAAAATATTATTAGATATGTATAAAAGATAATCCACCTTGATTTAATATATATGAAACTCTATGAAACATTTTTCTAGAGAAATTTAAACATGAGGTGTATAGGTCTGTCAGGGAGGGAAAACAATATACACAAAGGCACAGCGGTGGAAGAGAGCGGGCTATGCATAATACAGAGGGTAAAATCAACAGGACTCGGACCATGGCTGGTGAGTGGGGTGAGAGGAGCCTTGGGAACTTCCAGGTCTCTGGCTTGGACACTTTCATTGATGGTGGTTGTATTCATTGAGACAGAAAACACAGGAGGAGAAGCCTCCGTGTTTCTCATTTATAATCTCAGAGAAGAAGACCAGCTGTCCGGTGCATCTTATGGGATGGCTTAGAAATAAATTAATTAAATGAAAAGGCATGAAAGAGCTTTAAAAATGTCAAAGCCAAAATTAAATTATATTATAGTTACAGCTATTACGATGAAGCAGTGATTCTCCAAGTTTTCCCCCCACCAAATCAGAGTCCCTGGTGAGTTTGTTAGGAGTGCAAATTTGCCCCACCCCAGACCTACTGAATCAGTAACAGCTGCGTTTAGGGCCCTGCAATCAATGTTTTAGGAAGCTCTCTGGGAGATTCTGATTCGTGGAAAAGTTTGAGAACACCGGAAGGGGAAAGGTTCCACAATTTGTTATGGGAAAATTTTGGGGTGAAGCACTGTGATGCAGCCCCAGACCTGCCCTGCCCTGGAGGAGGATGGAAAACATTTTTCTTCTGCCCTCAGGCCTCTTAGTTCCTGTTCATCCACAGGTTCCTTTTCCTTATATTTTGCTGGTGAAGACTTGGGGCACGAAGAGCTACACAAACATTTATGTCTGACACCAAAATCTAGTAAAGTCCACCAAGGAGGAACTCTGCTTTAGAACTAGTTTAATTAAAGGCAAGAAAATTCAACTTTAGGCAGTAGCTTTGAA
The DNA here is from genome assembly GCA_004363605.1 of Indri indri. Lineage (NCBI taxonomy): Eukaryota > Metazoa > Chordata > Mammalia > Primates > Indriidae > Indri > Indri indri. Next base: position 13,976 of record RJWJ010006298.1, read on the forward strand.
CTCTGATGAGTAAAAAATGCACAATGTGATTGCATTGAAGTTCCTTTAGAAACATCCTTGCAACATTTAAAATTCCTTTTATATCAATGAGTGTCAGTTTGGGAAAAGAAATGACTTTTTCTGCTAAAGAACTTGTTGAAAAGCAAATACACGTTAAAAAGCATGTTTGAATTTCCAGGTTGTTGTCAATCTAAGCTGGTCAACATAGTTTTTGGTTACATTTTAATGGAATATAAATCTCTCATAGGAAGAGAACTGGTATTATAGTTTTTAGTGACTTTTGCCAAGTTATAGCCATAGAAGATATTTGTATCTCAGCCACTTAAAGTAATCACTGATGCCTCAAAGCATTTCGTAAGTTGGTTCTGTAAATACATATTTTGAAGATATTACTACAGTACATTACATTCTATCAGCTAGAGGGAATCATTATGTGCAAAGAAGGGAAGAATGCAAGAGACTGCTTCTAAATTTCTAGTTTTAAAAGATAGTTTAGAAACACTGCCTTTTTAAGGGATACTTTAATAGTTCCAGTTGGAGATATTTTAAACTCAAATTTCTAAGTATTACTTATCTCCAAGTGATCTACAAAAGGCACTTGAGCTGCCTTTAGTGCATTAGATGCCTGATTAATTTCATGCACTTGGTATTGACAGTTGTACTTAAAACATGGTATTTCTTCTGCTTTTATTTTCAAAAGATTTTGAAGAATTTGTAAGATTTATTAAGGGAAATAAATTATGTTTGAATAAATCATAGCCTAATCATATATTAACATAACATTAAGTCATAAAAAATTCGGCTCTATAAGACATATTGTAGAGTGAAGGTTGTGGTGTGGGGGAGGATTTACAGCATCCTGCAAAGACTGCATGCAGAGGGAATTTGAACATTAAGAAGAAAATTTGAATAATTCAGGCAACAGATTGTTAGTTACTATGCAAATAAAGAAAATATGTTTAAACAACCCTCCTCACCTGCAATGAAAAGAATGTCCAAGTAATGACTATCTTTCTGAGCAAATCATCTCTTTCTACTTTTAATTTAACATTTTAACTATGGTTTTAAGATAAAATGTTACATTGAGGAGGTTCACATTTTGCATCTATGACTCTGCATCAACCATAGCACTTTACACTTGATCTTAGCCAAAAGGCCTAACTGTAGCACTTTATAGTTCCCACTGCCACCAAAAGAAAGACTGGGGGACATCCCCATATTTAAAGTCCAGGGACATCATCATTATCATTAACATCCATCCATCTTCTATCACCCATCCCTCATCCATTCATCCATTTGTCTAGAGAGTGTCCCTGGGGCAGAGGAAAACAAGAAAATGGATAAGAGTTAGTATAAAGAGATAGAATGAAATTGCTTCAATTCAAGAGCAGCTAAAATGGGTAACTGCATCGAGAAGATGTCAGTGCTAAATGGAAACTATCCCAAGTGATTATGCTGTTTAGTACTTTATTGAAACTGATAGATTTGGGTGCACAAGGAGATATTTCCCTGGTGCACCCAAATCTATCAGTTTCAATAAAATACTAAGCAGCATAATGAATAAGCAATCTTATAGCAACCTTAGAATTACTTAGCACATAAGGAGAGAATCTCCTGCTTTCAATTAAGTACAAATAAGGAGACAGTTTTGAAGTACAATGACCCGTGTATTTGTGGGTCCCACAATATTGGCAATGGAGTAACTAAATAGAAAGAGCTTTCAGCTAATGCTGGCTGAGCAACATTTGATGATGTTACTGTAAGTGCCCTATTGCTACTCGATAATGGGACCCCTTATTTGGATTCTGAGTTGATCCTAGGCCTGGTTTCCCTCAGAATCATTCCTTGCTGGTCCCTTACTTTGCTCTGTTTCAGGGAGGTAGAAATGGGGTGCTGACCCCTGTTGGTTGCATTTCAAAGGCCTCTGTACAGTCTGGTTTCTGGCTGGGTTTGGCCAATGTGGGGCAATGGCAGGCAGGCAGTCCTCTTCCCTCTGTGCATCAAGTGGCTGCTCCAGCAACAATTCTTTCTCCTCTGTAGCTATGGCTTCCACTGGATAGGCATTCCAGGCTTCCAACTTCCTTCAGGTGAGCTGGCCCCTGGATTCTAGTAATACTATCTCCTCCCATTGTCTTTCTAGCCCAAGGACAGTAGAAGAGCCCTGTTCTTCCTAATCTCTGGGTAACCTCTCTTTCCTTTTTGGTTTCTGGCTCTTTCTCCACTGGAGTATCATGTTCCCTACATTAAATTCCTTGTCTCAAAATCAACATACAAAAATCAGTAGTGTTTCTATACACTAAAAACAAACTATCCAAAGAAGTAATCAAGAAAACAATTTCATTTGTAATAGCTACAAAAAAAAAATAAATTTAACCAAGGAGTTGAAAGTCTTATGCACTGAAAACTATGAAACATGGATGAAAGACATTGAAGAAGACAAAAAGAAGTGGAAAGATACCCCATGATCATGGATTGGAAAAATATTGTTAAATTGTCCATATTACCCAAGGTGATCTACAGATTCAACGCAATCCCTGTCAAAATGCCAAAGACTTTTTTTCACAGAAATAGAAAAAACAATCCTAAAATTTGTGTGAAGCCACAAAAGACCCCAAATAGCCAAAGCAATCTTGAACAAAAAGAATAAAGCTAGAGGCATCATACTATTATATCTGACTTCAAAGCTACTACAAAACTATAGTAATCAAAACAGCATGGTACTGGCATAAAAGCAGACACATAGATCAAAGGAACAAATAGAGAGCCCAGAAGTAAATCCATGTATTTATGGTCAATAAATTGTTGACAAAGGTGTGAAGAACATACAATGGGGAAAGGACAGTCTCTTCAATAACTGGTGTAGAAACAACTGGATATGCATACACAAAAGAATAAAATTAGACCTTCATTTCACACCATATACAAAAAAATCAACTCAAAGTGGATTAAAGTCATAAATGTAAGACCCCAAATTATAAAACTACTGGAAGCAAACATAGGGGAAAATCTCCATGACATTGGTCTGGGCAATGAATTTTTGGATATGACCCTAAAAGCATAGGCAATGAAAGTGATAATTAAAAAACAACATTAAATCCAACTAAAAAGTTTCTGCACAGTAAAGGAAGCAGAGCGAAGAGACAACCTATGAAATGATAAAAATTATAGGGGTTAATATCCAAAATATGTAAGGAACTCAAACAACTCAATCACAAAAAGACAAACAACCTGATTACAAATGGGCAAAGGACCTGAACAGACATTTTTCAAAAGAAGACATGCAAATGGTCAACAGGTATATGAAGAAATGCTCAACAACACTAATAATCAGGGAAATGAAAATTAAAACTATAATGAGATATTACCTCACTCATGTTAGAATGGTTGTTATCAAAAAGACAAAAGATAGCAAGTGCTGTAAGGATGTGGAGAAAAGGGAACCCTTGCACACTGTTGTGGGGATGTAATTTAGTATAGCCATTACAGAAAACAGCATGGAAGTTTTTCAAAAAATTAAAAATAGAGCTACTGTGTGATTCAGCGATCCCACTACTGAGTACTTATCCAAAGAAAATGAAATCAATATGTTGAAGAAATATTTGCACTCCCAAGTTCATTGTAACATTATTCATAATAGCCAAGATATGATATCAACCTAAGTGTCAATCAGCAAATGAATGGGTAAGGAAAATGTGGCACATATACACAATGGAATACTGTTCAGCCTTAAAAGAGAAGAAAATCCTGTCATTTGTGACAACATGGATGAACCTAGATGACATTATATGAAATGAAATAGGCCAGGCACTGAAAGACAAATACTGTATGATCTCACTTGTACTGTATGTGGACTCTAAAAAAGTCAAACTGATACAAGTAGAGAGCAGAATGGTGATTATCAGGGGCTGTGTGTGGTGGGGGTGGGAGTGGGGAGATAGGAGACGTTGATCACAATATATAAAATTTCAGTTAAATAGAAGAAATAAATTCAAGAGATCTATTGTACAACATGGTAACTATAATTAATAACATATTGTATTCTTGAAAATTGCTGAGAGTAGATTTTAAGTGTTCTCACCACAAAAGATGGTAAGTATGTGAGGTAATACATATGCTAATTAGCTTGATTTAGCCATTACGTAATGTATACATATTTCAAAATATCATGTTGTACATGACAAATATATACAAGTTTTGTCAGTTAAACAATAAAAATAAATTCCCTTTCTTGTAAATAATAGTTTGAACCATTTGAAATTGCCGATATTCCACTGTTTTTGGCCTAGAGAAATGGTAACCTAATATCTGAATGGTTTCAGTTTTCTGGTTAGATTCTGACTAATATGGAACAACTGAGGAAGGGACCCTTCCCACCAAAAAGGGACTTTAAAATGCTGGCCCTGCCAGAGGGGATGCAGTAGACAAAGAGCACAGGGGCCCAGAATACCACACTGGGATTGCAGAAGAGGCAGAGAGAGGCAGAATCGCCTGGCCAACCCAGGGAATATACACAGGTAGCCATCATTCTCCAGGTGGGATGGGAACAAAGACTGTAATTTTCAGTAGAAGGCTGAGTCATTAGGGTAAAAAGAATAGAAAGCAAATTCTAGAAGTCTGCTGAAAAGTATTTATATTTCAGTGAACACATAAAAAATTAATGCATTTCTCATCTAAGATAATGCTTTAGTAATTTACAACAAATCCTTTTGTCATCCTCACAAATACCCCTGTCTGTATTGTTTCTGTTGTTTTCCGGATGATTTCAACTCTAATATTTCTTTATCTGGCCAGGCAGGCAAAGCTTGGAGAGCAGTTCCACTTACAGAACCCAGTTTAGGTGAGACTTAGTTCTGTTTCTGTTGAGCCATACTGGATCCTGGGGCAAAAGGGAACATGTGTGCCCCTATATACATTTATCAAAATATTCTCCCACATTTTGAACTGAGAAGAAAAAGTTAATAAAAGTGCCACAATAAGAAAATGTGACACTATATGAAGCCCCACGTTGCCCAATCTGTTTGCGCCCGTGTCAACCTTCATAAACCTGCGTGCGGAGGGCTGCAAGGGTCTTGCAGGCCAGGAGCTGTGGACAGGTTGGAAATGACTGTTCCTGTCACACAGTAAGGCCACAAATAATGCCATAAAAAAAACAACAGTGCGTCTTCATTTAAAATTTTGATATTTGTTCATTGTGAGTTTTTGGTACTAATTTTGATTTTTTGAAAGATTGCATTGAAATATCATCTTGATTTTTGAGTTTTTGGCTCCCTTTAAATTCTGCACCTGAAGCTAGTACCTCACTCACTCCATGCTAATCCTGGCCCTACCTGGGTGCTACACGTTACACATGCACAGAGGGTGCCTTGAGATTAGGTGAAGAGGAAGAAGAAAGAGAGTCAGGAGGATCTGTGCAGGAATTCATGAAAAGATTCTAAGGAGTTGAAAAAAATATCCCAGTGTGGATTGAAGGTCTTAATTATTATTACAATAAAGTATGAAGGAAAAAGCCAGGTCCATGAAATCTTGGGCAAATTGTCCTTTAATTGGAGGTGAGGCCACTGAAGGCTCAGATATTGATGGGGATCTACATAAAGATACCTTATTGCAGATCATGAGTTTGGGAAGAAAATTTGACATTGGGAAAATGGCCTTAGAAAATGATGCTTGTAATATAACTTGTCCTTATCAAGCAAAGTAGTTATCAATAATGAAGACTGAAAGATACCATTACAGTGATATTGCTATAAACTGCATGAAATGTCAAATTGGATCTCTTGGCCAGCCTGTGTTTCATAGGAGGAAGCAGAAATGTTAACAATGAGAAGAGAAAATAAGACTGCCCAGGGGAGAAATGAATTGGGAAATATATTAGTGTATGAAGTCTGCAAACTTAAAAACAAATACAAATAAAACAAGCAGACAAAACAAAAACCCCTAAGATGATTCCAATGAACAGGAGAGTGTCATACTTTTTTTTTTTTTTTTTTTTTTTTGAGACAGAGTCTCACTGTGTTGCCCGGGCTCGAGTGCCATGCCGTCAGCCTAGTTCGCAGCAACCTCAAACTGCTGGGCTCAAGCGATCCTCCTGCCTCAGCCTCCTGAGTAGCTGGGACTACAGGCATGCGCCACCAAGCCCGGCTAATTTTTTCTATATATTTTTAGTTGTCCGATTAATTTCTTTCTGTTTTTAGTAGACATGGGGTCTCACTCTTGCTCAGGCTGGTTTCGAACTCCTGAGCTCAAACAATCCGCTCGCCTTGGCCTCCCAGAGTGCTAGGATTACAGGCGTGAGCCACCGTGCCCAGCCGCATACTTTTTGTATATAATGAAACAATGGATAAAATTGCTCCACAAATGAGACTTTTAACATATAGTTAAATCACAGAAAGTTTTCTTATGATACCTTTTTTCTTCTGTTTTTAGCCCGAAATTAAGGGCACCCGCAGAGGAGTCTTGCCAAGCAGCAGGTTCCATTTTCCATATCGAACATTAAAGCAGTCAAGGACTAGGTATTGCAGTGCTAGTTCTCTGCTTGTCTTTGGCTATGCCTAAATTCCTCTTTGCCTAAGAAAGAAAAGAGCCTCATTGGGAGGGACGTTCGGTGAAAAGATTCACCTGGGATGAAATTCAGCGAGGGCTTCCTGTGAGTCTTCACCCTTTGCCCTTGCCCAGGAGGAGGGGGAGGATCTTTCGACTTTCAGTCTGATGCTGAAAGTCTTGCTGTTTACTGTTCTAGCTGTCATTTTCATGGGAAGCCACTCAAAATATTCAGCCCCTTAGAGCAATGCGGGAATCAAGAGTAAAAGTTAAAAGACAGTTAGCAGATTAACATCCTTTTCCTGAGCTAATAGGTCCTCTTTCCCACCCAGGTCCTTGATGAAACGCTACTCTTTTAAGTCGGCTCTTCCAGGAAAATGTCCAAGTTGCAGCCCAGCTTCCCTTCCGGGGAGCCCTGTCCCCTGCACCTGTCTGGGGTGTCGTGCTCAGTACCATTCACTCCTGGTCTACTTCCACGGTCTTCACCTCCTCTTCATCTGCCCTCCACATCCTAGCATTGAAACAAATATTTCCTGCCCTAAAAAGTGCCTTTTGGTTATTTTGGTTTCGTTCTTTCTGTCTCACTTTCCTTCCCCTGGCCTTCTTCCTCCTCATCGCTGCCCAGTCTCCCAGCTGTAACATTTCTTGCATTGTTTTGTGAATACTGTAAAGCATCATGTACAACTACCTCTATCTACATTTAACACTTAAAATAAGAAGGGGTGCACGTCATTTGCTTAGTACCCTTGAGTCACTTTGGCTTTCAAAGTTAAAAAAAAATTACCGAAAGATCATTCAATAATGTCACAGATATGCAGTCTGACTAAAATTATTGCAAACTCTCGTGCAAAGCTGCCAAATCAGTGGGAAATTTGCCATCCTACAGAATGAAGACTGATTTGAGAATATAAAGAGATACCCTTTCTTAAATATATGCGGATCTTGTGTTCTCACCACACACACAAAACAGGTAACTAAGTGAAGAGACAGAATGGTAATTAGCTGGACTGGAGTACTCAGTTTGCTGTGTATATGAATATTAATGCATTATGTTGCATACCTTAAATATACGTAATTTTTATAAACCCCCAAACAATAAACATGTGCTCATTCAAAACAAATAACAAACATAAATACAAATAAATAGACGTATTCATTTACCTCCATTAACCTGTCTCTCTATAAATGCTTTAATTTGTTCCAGCTCTATCAGTGAAGTCTGGCAAGTTTTGGAAATGCTGACTTTGGATGGTATTTAGCAAGCATATTATTAAAATTCTGTGGATTAGCACTTGTTTCAACATCTCAAATAACATAAAGCTCTTGCTAAAACACATGATCTGGCAAAGATTTTACTTAACCTGACAACGTAAGAGAGCTTGCCAACTAGCAACGGAGACTTGCTATTTTTCTATCTCATTCATCGCCAAGGAAGAAAATTAGAGGAAGAAGAAACTAAAAATCCTCTTATCTGTTGGTTTACTCAGTGGTCAAAACATGTAATTGTCTCTGAGATTAATGGGATCTATTTAAAGATGGAAATCTCATTTTCCTGACTTATATATTTAAGGTCAGCTGTGAGCTGTCACTTTGAGCACAAGCACATGACAATTCCAGAAGGTTGCTCAGTTGCCTGTGTAGACGCCCCTTCTAAAAACTGACAACTGCATGCAATTTGTAATCTACTAACACCTTTACAAATGCAGTTTCATTTTTTCAAGCCTAAAAACTGAAGGAAACTATTCATGGGAGTTTGTGTCCATGTTTCTCAATCCATTTATAAACGCTCTGGTTATTTGTGCCTTCAGACTGCTAAGATCACTTTTCCTTAATGCAAGAGCTGCCTCTTTGATTAAAATGCTGATCATATTCTATACCTGTACTAATGCAATTCTCCACTACAAGACCCAAGGCGACATTCCTTCCTCACAGTCTCATATGGCCTTGTCTGCTCTTGGTTACTCTCTGGCCTCAAATCTTTTGCATGACGAGTGCCACCTACTCTTTGTAAAAATGCACAAAAGAGGGACAGAAACACTTGCCTTCCCTCTGTAATTCTGATATTATCTCATGTGGGTCAAGATAAAGGAACTTCAGACAGAAATCCTTGTAGTTATAAATATACCATATAAATATAAATATACCATATAAATATACCACATACTATGGAACTGGTTAGATGGCACTTCGACCACTTAACCTACACCAACCCTGTGCCTCTCTCTTCATCTTTCCTCAGAACAACTTTCTGTCTATTCTCATCCCACTGTTAAGTGCATATTTCCTGCCCTTTTACTATGAATTCTTTTTAATCTTATAAATACTTACTACCTATTACGGTTAATGACAAACAGCTTTTTTGTTGTGATTAAGAAGTTCCATCAGGCAAGCCCACTTTCTCTTTGCAGCAGATGAATTGTTGAATTATTACCTGATTTTGCCTGTTCTAGCCCTGGCTTTGCATCTTTTCTGCTGATGTAATGTATAAAGCATTCTCTGGGTTTTTTCTACTATGCTGAGCTTGTTCAAGACATACTGTGATGAGTAATTTTATGTATCAAATTGACTAGGCCAGGGTACCCAGATATTTGGACAAACATTACTGTAGATGTTTCTATTAAGGTATTTTAATAGAATAAATACCTTAATGTATTAATTACATTTAACATTTAAATCAGTGGACTTTAAATAAAGCAGATTACCCTCCATAATGTGGGTGGGCCTCATCCAATTAGTTGTAGGCCTCCATAGAAAAAAAACTGACCTCCCCAGAGGAAAAGGGAATTCTGCAGATGGTCTTCTGACCATTAGGGGTAACATGAACTGCATTGAACTGCAACTCTTCCCTGAGTCTCCAGCCTGCTGTCTACCCTGCAGATTTTGGATTTACTAGCCTCCACAATCATGTGAGCCAGTTGCTTAAAATAAATACCTCTCTCTCTGAAGGGAGAGAGGATATGTTGTTCATTGTGTTCCATTAGGTTTTCAACTCCAGGTTGGAAAGAAATTTGGGTCTCATGTGCAACAGAGGTGATCATGGGGGTATTCGTGTTCATGGTGATTCAGACTCTTTGACCCATCCTTTCTCTCCATCCATCATTATCCAAAATAGTCTCTGGTTTATTTTATTTTATTTTTTTGAGAAAGGGTCTCACTCTGTCACCCAGGCTAGAGTCCAGTGGTGTCATCATGGCTCACTGCAACCTCAAGCTCCCGGGCTCAAGCAATCCTTCTGCCCCAGCCTCCCAAGTAGCTGGGACTACCAGCATACAGCACCATACTTGGCTAATTTTTCTGTTTTTTGTAGAGATGGGGGTCTCACTATGTTGCTCAGGCTGGTCTTGAACTCCTAGCCTTAAGTGATCCTCCTGCCTTGGCTTCCCAAAGTGCTAGGATTACAGGTGTGATCCACCACACCTGACCTTATTTTATTTTTTTAAAAAATGAAATGCCTCATATTTCTTCTTTCCTCCATTCCTTATCCATGCCCCCGAAGCTTCACACCAAATACGGGACAAAGTCCTCCACTGTGCTACTTTTCAGCCACCAAGATGCAGCCAAACCAACTTTCCTAAGCCCCATTTTTATCACTTTCCTTCATTGCCTGAAAACTCAAAACAAACTCCCTTTTCTGACTTTTGACGCCTTGCTTGATATATATCCTTCCTCTACTTATTGCTTTGCATTCTTCCCTGAAACTCACTTCAACTTCTGCAACTTTGCTCATGAAACTTGTTCAACTTAGAGGGTCACCTCCCCTCTCTTCAGCAAAGTCCTGTGTCCCCTTCCCACCCACTTAAGGCTCCACGAGTGCCTTCTTTGATGTGTCTGCATTTCACTGATTTTCCTCTCTTCTGACCTAAACCAGTTATATACATACGTTCAGTCTATATAAAGTCTTTTAAGTAGTCTTTGTGTTTTATACACAAAATCTTACATTGTTCACTATTTCACATGTGTAGGTCTTAAATAAAGGAAACAGATGAAAAGCTCTTCATTTTCAGACATGTTCTCTGTACTTGCTGAAAAATTATGTTGAAATTTTGTTGTTTTTATAATTAAGAGTTATCCAACAAGAAATTTTAATTTACCCCAAATCTAGGCCTTGGAAACATCTCAGACATATGTATTAATAACAGGGCATTGCTATCTGAAGATGGGATTGCCTCTTTGACAGCTGCCATAACAGGATACCACAGACTGGATGGCTCAAAAACAGAAATTCATTTCACACAACTCTGCAGACTGGGAAGTCCAAACTCCAAAATCAAGGCACCAGCAAACCCAGTGTTTAGCGAGGGTGCCTTTCCTAGTTTGCAGGCAGCTGTCCTCTAGTTGTATTCCCACATGGGTGGGGATGTGTGTGTGTGGGAGGGGACACAGAGAGAGAAAGAGAGAGTCTCCTATCTCTTCTTATAAATGCTCTGCTCCCATGACCTAATGACCTTCCAAAGGCCCAACCTCCAAATACCATCACATTGGGGATTTAGGTTTTTCTTCTTTAAGTCTTACAGTAAACTTTTTTCCTGAAAACTTTCTCAATTTTCCACATGGGATAACTGAGTGATATGTTTTTAAGTTAAGATTTCTGTTAAAATTGTCTTAATGGCTTAATTTTGAAATGCATTTAAGGGTTTATTCATGCAGAGATGTTCTCCTTGTCATTGGAACTGTTTACCAGTGAGGGATGATCAGGGAATAGAACTCAATAGGTTTATTCTACTGTTTCTGTGCCACCAAGTGTGAAAGGAAACAGAACTGAGCCAGCTTCCAGACAACCTCCAAGGGGGCTGCCGAGCTCCGTGGTGTGGCACACACCTCTCGCCCCGTCCAGAGCTGTTGCGTGCTGGTTTTCTGGCGCTGGTGAGCTGCTGTTATTTCAGCTAGAGTTAGTAAGATACAAATCCAACTCCTGCAATGTGTTAGGGGCCACTCCGAGAAACAAGAAGGGATAGAATGCAGATGCTAAACCAAAAGTGAAAAATATGACACACAGAACAAACAAAACAAAAAACCCCTGGTTGTTGAAATGAAACCTGTAAATCGGGATGTGTAGGAGGAGAAAGCACTCACAGCTGCTACCAGCTCTATAGATTCAAAGTAACCTTGATGACAGTTTCCTAAGGAAGGTCGTACAGAGAAATCCAGAGGCCCTGGGAATCATTCTATTTACCTATTTAGTTTCCTGTATTTACCTGCCTCTGCTTTTCTCTTCTCTGTGAAATACTGGATATATTAATCAAAAGCATTACTTATCATGGATACTTATCAATCTTTCTTTTTGTGTAAATGTAAGCCCATGGAACTGGATGGAAGTGATAAAAGTGACCAGGCCAAGGACCTGAGAACCAGCAAAGGCTGGAATCTTCTTGGATGTGCTCAGCACTCACATGACCATACAGAGGCAATGGGAAGGTAATATTTGGACATTGGAGACGCAGAGCCAAAACCAGTTCACTGGCCTGGTACAGAAATTGCAGACATATACATTCCCACTAATGAGCCTGAGGCAGGCACTGCTCATCAATCAGGCCAGCCTCTCTTGCTGAACCCATTCGTGGCTTCAGAATTCTTCATGTTGGTTTTACCTCTTAAATACCACTCGAATCAATTTCCTTCTGTCCGTTTCCCCTTCGATCACTCAAGTCCTAGCTATTAACATTTCTAGCCTGGATTACTGTTAAGACTATTCTAATTGATTACCTGTATTTGTCCACCTCTAGCCAATTCTTCACAATGCAGACAGAAAGACGTATTTAAACTCAAATTTGATACATCATTCTTTTGAACGCAACATTCTAATGATTCTTAACAGGACTTGAAAAACTCTACATTTCTAGAGCTTCATCATTTTCTCTCTAAACAGCTGTGCTCTAGCTCCGCTGGCTTTTTTCACTTTCTTTCAATATGCCGTGCTACTTCCAGCTTCAGTTACTTCCCTCTGCTCAAAACACTCTCTATCACTCCTCCTCAGTTTTTATTTTTGCCTTCCTGTCATTCAGATCTCAGTTTAAACATTACTTCCTTAAGAGAATCAATTGGCTTTATAGACTTGATAATAAAGAATATTGTATATTTTATTACTTGTAAATCATGTGCTGTGTATCCTTTGTATCAGCAAAATCTTATAACAAACTTCTCCATGCATATATATTCCACTATTTTTTTTTTGAGATCAGTTGTTAAATATTTACCAGCACACCACTGATAAGTGTCAGTGGTCACAGGGGTAACTGGCTGTATTGGTTTTCTGCTGTTCCCTGTTTCACTTCTTCATTTCCGTACTGGGTTTCCTGGGATCGTCCCTGAAATAAGCTCCTTGTAATTGAATTCTTATTTCAGGGTTTATTTTGGGGGGAACCCAAACCATGACAGTCATGGAGTACATCTGTTTTGTTCATCAATTTATTCTCTGTCCTTAATAAGTACAACATAACTATTCGTTGAATGAATAAGTGAATGATCACAACATACAAGATAACCACTACTAATTAAGGGAATTCATTGAAATCCTTTTAACTCTGTGGTCTATGGGCACATGAAGAGTTTGCTTGGGTCTGTGGCCTATAGCGCCCCTGGATGGACCTGTGATGGACCAGTTTCCCACCAAAAGATATGCAGAGAAGCTACTTGAGCCCCTGGGGAAATCAGTGTATCCTAGTGCCATATGGGGTAAAACCAGAGAATGGGCTTGCATGATATGGAAGAGGAGAAAGAGGACTCCCCTGAAGAAGGAAGAAGAAGGAGAAACAATGGCATCAAGGTGAGATGAAGCTGCCAAGAGTTACTGAAAACCACTTGGTACACAGTATCATCTGAATATGTACCTGCATTACCTGTATTCATGTGAAGGAGTCTCAACATGAAGGAAGGGAAAAATGCAATTTCTAACTACGACCACCTCTAACTGCTTTTGCCCCTGCAGAAGTGGCAGAATTTATTTTAGAAACATGTGATCTTTGTTCAGTAAAATATTGGAAAGAACAGACCTTACTACTATGCATAAAAATTGGACAAGAATTTGGGGAGGGAGCTGGAAGCAGCCTGGGTAAAGGGCGATCATGAGGAGAGTTTTGAGAGAATAAAGGCTTAACAGCATAGTGCAGCAGAGAACGACCAACGTGGTATTGGCCAGTAAGAATTTTCCAGCAGAGAATGTAATTGACATGTTAAGACAGGGATATCTATATCTAACTTGAGGGTGTTTGCTGGGTGGTGCTGCAATGTGACTTCCTTCTTTCCTCGTTGCCTCAACCTGCGGTAAAGTTGGATCTACCCATAGAAATATCTTCTCTGGTGATGAGGGATAATCACAAAATCTAGACATCCTCAGAATGGGGAAGGGACAGAGAAGATAACAGATTCAGGCAAGGAGATGGAGTAATATTAGTTCAGTAGAGGGCAGAAAGTCAGAACATGAATTTTCTTGGGAATTGCCAAAATGTGGGCTAGGGCATTGAATTTCCCAAACTGAAACCTTGAAGGACAGTATTAACTCATCTGACATCTAGGCTAAATCTACAAGTACCAAATTTGAGAGTTGGAAGAACTTCAATTTCCTTTTCATCTTTTCCTGGGCACTGTGAAGATCGTATCTAGGGATGGAATGTAATTGCAAGTCTTTGCTGAATGGCCATTCTTTCCTTCCTTTAGATGTGTTTTTCTCACTTACCTCTCAGAATAATTTTTATAAGCAGTATACTGCTAGGAAAACCTTACTCTCTGGCAAGGAAGAACAGGCAAAAATATTGACCATAGTTGCTTAAAGTTCAGCTGAGTTGTTCTTACACATCTTTTCAAGTCTTATGATTATTCTTTTCAGCCTAAAGTGGAGCAATTTAAATAATATCTTTGCCAGGCCTTCCTGATTGAGACTTAGGAAATGTAAATTTTTTTTGGCTAGGAGAGTGGCTTATTGCAAATTTCTTTCACCGCATGCTTATATTTAAGCAGCTCTGTAGTTGTTACATCACATGAGGTGGAGCTGATTAAGGTTCTTCAGCACTCTCATTTTGACAGAAGTATTTACCAATAAGGAACGTTCCTTTGCACATGAGGTTGTCTGTGGAGCTGTGCGGGGACTAACACAGGGAGGGGCCATATCCTCTGGGATTTTACTGTCTGAGACTGATAACACTGACAGTTCCAGTAAGGTTGACAGCAGTGACAAATAGTTATGAAACCACAATTTTGCACCACACACTGTACTTAGCACAGGAATTCTTAAAAAAGGAATAAGAATATATCCTTTTACTTCAGGAATTCAGTCTTGGAAAGATCCCAGACATGTATATCAATACTTTTAATACTACATGGTAAATGTTTGATGGAGGCATATATGATTTTTTGCTATGAAATCAGTGAACAGATGGCAATTATGAATCGTTTTTCAGGAAGCAGTTGGGGAAAGCTTCATAGAGGAAGTATTAGCAGGAACTTAAAGTATGAAATTGGAGGTCAACAGGCTAGAAGAAAGGGAGGGTATTACAGGCACAAGAAAAAGTAACGAGCAAAGGCACAAAATCATGACGACAGATAACATATTTTGGCAATGGTGAATGGTGTGACTAGAATTGATAGCAGAATATTGCTTCTGGATCATTGATTTGGCTTTGAGCTTCTTAGTAGATTAAAAAGGGAACTAGATTAATCAATCAACTCTGACTTTCATGGATGTATTATAATATAAATTCATTCATTTACTCTTTCAATTCATTCGACATATATTAATTGCCTGTTAATATAGCATCTGGTTGCGTGCTGACAATATAGCAATGGACAGAGACAGACCGTACTCCCTGACCTCATGGAACATTAGCAGCTGGGTTTTATATTGAGTTCATTCAATTTAGTTAATTTCACTGATTCCTTTTGATGGAGTCAAAGGCTGGGGTGAGTTAAACAAATGCTGGAAATGTGCTGATTATAACATATTGCCAAGAGAGGAAATAAAAGACATATTGATGTCCAATGGTAGAGTAGCTCTGCCTAAAGTTTGCTTCTTCACTTAAAATACTGCAATTTAATAAGAGACCTGGCTTACATTTTAAATGGAATGTCTTATAAGCAAAAAAGTCTATAATTTGGGAGGCAGAACAGTAAAGAGCTTCTCTCTTGACAGATCAGATGATCATTCTAATGAGCTAAAAGAAATATATTGCCACCTACACACGCCTAACCCAAACCGCGCCACACCCAACTTTCTACTCTGATGACTTGACAATATTTTTGAACAAGTTGGATACGTGTTGTGTGGAAGACAGAATGTTGAGTTTCTTCTATACATTTATGACTCTCATTTTTATGAAGTAGTAGGGATTTAACAGATAATGCTGCAAAAAAGAATGGCTTGGAATCAACTACTCCAAAAAATATTAATAATAGAAGACCTCACAATTCTGTACCACATACCAGTTCATTTAGTGTTCTAGAGGCATATTTTGCAAGTACTTTATCTCAGAGAATTAACTACTAAATTAAACTGCTTAAGTTGAAAGATTTCTATGAGTGCTTTACTGAGATTTTAATGGCTTGGTGGGCGTTTGGTGACACTAACCTTAAAAATTTTCCAGGCTAAAATTATCTCTGTAATACCATGGCACAGAACTTTGGAGCTGTAATTTTCATTTTACCTGTACATGGGAGAGACCCAGAATTGTTTTATGAGGGAGGCAGCATTTGTCTTGTCCATAGTATTCTTTTTGATTTTTTCCATGTATAAATGAGATGCCTTTTTATCAGGAATGTTTCCTAGTTAGGGTCTTGATTTTTCATTAAAATATGTCATTTCTATTCCTAGCTGGGATGATTACGAAAGCATATGGAACTGCCATTAATTGGCAATATAGAATATTTCCACTCTAGGCCCATGTCAGCAAATATAACTCTTCTTGCTCAATACTAATCAGAAGCTCAGTTATGAAATATGATTTTTACTTACAGAGCATTGACCGGAGATTATGCAGCACATTCATTCCCCCAAGTCTAAAATCAATCTTTGAGTTAAGGCAGACTGTCAGAACCTAGTCCCTCCTAGACTTGCTGCAATGAACTGGGCTTTGGCATTGCACATATCCAGTAAGGGCCTTAAAAGAAACACCTGACTGGTTTTGCCCTAACCCAGACTGTCCTCCTTGTGAGGCGTGCCAGAGAAATTTTTCACCTAAGAAATTACAACATGTAAGCATGCAGACTGGGCCGGGCAGGGTGGCTCACACCTATAATCCTACCACTTTGGGAGCCTGAGGTGGGAGGATTGCTTGAGGCCTGGAGTTCAAAACCAGCCTGAGCAACATAGTGAGACCTCATATCCACAAAAATAGAAAAACTAGCTGGACATGGTGGTGGTGGTGGTGCATGCCTGGAGTCCTAGCTACTTGGGAGGCTGAGGCAACAGGATGAGCCCAGGAGTTTGAAGTTGAAGTGAGCTATAATGATGCCACTGCACTGTAGACTGGGCATCAGAGAGAGACCCTGTATCAAAATGAAAAAAAAGAAAAAAAAAAGCACGTGATTGATTGTATTTTCCTCCTTGCACAACCTGTTAAGAAACTCAGAGCCAAATCATGAACCACCTAAAGCAAACTTACAGAACTTAATGATTTTTTTGTATACAATTTTCCCTACAGCATTATCTGATTAAAAAAAATTATTGAGAAACTCACACAACATAAAATTAACCATTTTACTGTAAATGATTCAGCGGCATTTAGTACATTCACGATGTTGTACCATCACCACCTCTACCTAATTCCAAAACATTTCCATTTCACCAAAGATCTTTCTTTTATTTTCTCTTCCATTTTTCTTTCAATTCTTTAAAATAAAAATAAAATCTTACTGTATTACATCCATGTCTGTAAACCACCACAAATCTTTTTTCTTTCTTTCTTTCTTTTTTTTTTTTAGAGATAGAGTCTCACTTTGTTGCCCAGGCTGGAGTGCACTGGTGTGATCATAGCTCACTGCAACTCACAAATCTTATTTTTAAAATGAGGTAGAATTTTAATAAACAAAATTAAAAAAAATCTAATAACAATCCACACTGCAGGAAATTGAGAAAGAGTAGTCAGGGAATATGAAACAAGAAGGAATCATTTTGTGGAAGCCAGGTGAAGGGGTTTCAAGAAGGGAGCAGTTGACAAGAGCCACATGCCAGAAATGTCAAATAAAAGAAAGATGGAAATGAGGCTGCTAAATTGATCAATGAGGAATTTGTCTGTGACTTTTGTGAAAGTCGTTTTCCTGTACCATGTAGTAAGAGGTGAAAACTTGTGATTAGCAGGTGAGATAGTGGAGACTCAGAAGCCCAAACTATTAATATTTAGAAAAATTGACAGTAGCGAAATAGAGAAGAGGTTGTGGTTTGAGGGCAAAGCAAGTTTGAGTGTGTGTATATATATATATATATGTGTGTGTGTGTGTGTGTGTGTGTGTGTGTGTATGTGTATTTTTTTTTTTTTAATAAAGAATGGATCTACTTAAGGCAAACATACTATAAAAGATGGAGAAAACTTGAATAATGGTCCTGGCTCTGCAGCCAGTTATAATGTGACCTTGAGCAAGGCACTTCACATCTCTAGCCTGGGTTTTCTCATCTGTGAAACACAGCAGCTTCACTAAATTATCTCTAAGATTTCTTCCAACTTCAGTATTCTACGGTGTATTCATAAATGGAAGGAATGCATAAATAAAATGAAAATAGTAAAGCAATTTGAAAATACAATAATGCTTTCATCATTATATAATAGGTATACTATTATTTTTGTTAATCCACACTGAAATGCTGATCTTCTAAGAAAGTTTTATAATATAATGAAAGAAAAGAATGCAGAAAACATTTCATATCAACCATTACACCAAAAGTTTTGTTTTGTCCACCCAACTCCAAAATGATTTTGAAGTCAAGGTAGTAGTTGATGTGGATTATGGTTAATTATAAATGGCAATATATTCTTTGATACTTCTTCTATCAAGAGATAAGGTTCCCTCCTTTTGAATCTAGGTGGGCTCTGTAACTACCAAGCCATTAGGATGTGAGCAAATGATGCTGTTTCTAGGCCTGTAAGAGATTGACAACTGACTCTTTGAACTCAGCTTGTCATTCTGTGATGAAGCCCAAGTAACCCTGTGGAGAGACCTGTGTAGAGAAGAAATGAGGCCCCCTGCCAAGAGCTCTGGGTGAGCACTGATTAGCCAGCCATGCAAGTGAACCATCTTGGAAATGGATCTTCAACACCAGTTGAGATATTTCAGCTTATACAACAATGTGGAGCAAAGAAGGCTGTCCTCACTGATCCCTGCCCAAATTTCAGATGTATGGGCAAAATAAGTGATCGTTATTTTAAGTCACAAACTGTAAGGGGGGTTTGTAATATAGCAATAAGTAACTGTGTCAAGAAGTTAACATTTATTCACTGATACTCATATAAACCAAATCTAATTTATGTAGATAATTCTTTTACCATGCCATATATACATTTCTAAAAAATCTGAAATTGTCTAAAATTGCATACTGATTGCACACAGAGTTGATTAGGAAAATAGAGTTGAGGTAGACTGCTCAAAACGTGTAGAATTTTGTAAAGAGAGCCCTAACTAAAGCAATTACAATCCTATTAAAAATACTAGCCGTAACAAATCTCCGCTGGCATTTGCACTCAGAATCACTATGCCTCCTTAACAGCCTTGCATCCTGGGGCTCATGTTTCTTTAAAGACATTTTTACTCGTAGTTTTTCCAGAGTATAGGGGTTTATGGAGTCACTAAATCAGCTACTTTTTGCACTAAAAAAGGCTCTTTGGTAGGATTTTTAGTCCCCCCACTCAAAGTCTTCATATATTGCTAAATATTTCTCTTTAACTGTGAGAAAGCTTGATTCTATTGCCTCCAAAATTAATCTTCTTGGAAATTCAAAAGTAAATCAACAATACTACAGTGTTTACGGACATTCTTCATATTTTTCAATTTCACATGTGCTAATTTGGACTAAAGAAACACCTGCAGCAGAACAGACAGTATTGACGGTCAGCCCGTAAGAGGCATGTGGGAATACATACACTAATTGTAAAGGCCTGATTCACTGTTGTCACAGCCCCTTGTCATGGACGTGGGCCATATGACCTACCTGTCCTGATGGAATCTCGGTTTTTTATTTTATTTTATTCTTTTTTATTTCTGCATATTATGGGGGTATAAATGTTTAGGTTACGTTGCCCTTGCCTCCCGCCCCCTGCCCGCCCCCCGGATTCTCAGTTTTGAAGCCCAGAAGAGACTGTTATTCTGGGGGAGCAGCAGTTGGTGCTGCTTTGGTTTCAGCTTCCTTTATCAGGTCCACCAGGAAAGGGCTGCCAGTGCTGGCTGTGGGAATGAGAACTAGGGCTGAAGGAAGGATGCTGGGGATGTCCTCCAAAGGAGGTGGTTCAATGGCCTGCTTTTCTGTCGGAAATGCTGGTGAGAGCAAACCTTCTCCTGGGTTGAGGATGGCTCTGTCACTGGTCTTTGAGGTGGTGTCATAAATGGATTCCTCAAAGAGGATGTCATTTAGCACAGATTTTGTGGGAATAAACTCACCAGGTAGACCATGTTCTGCTCTGTCCACTGTCTCAAGCCTGGGTTCACCTAGAGTAAGTTCAGGACTCAAAGTAGCACCCTGAAGAATGAAGTTAGAAAGACAGATATTGAGATGGGACATTTCTCTCTATATGAGAAGGGCCATACTCTGCAGTTTTTATTTTTACTTAAATTTTATCATAGCATTTTGTAGTTGACTTGAATCTACTATGGAGGAAGGTTCTGATACAGAAATAAGTTCTAAAAGGAAAACATGCATTGATAGAATGGTAAAATATGATCTATTGGCTTCTTGGATAACTGAGTCTGCTCAAATAGGCTTAATAATAACTAAAATACTTTGAATTGTGTTAATCATGTTAGAATTTGTGAATTCTTTCATTTCAAGAGGGATTAGAGCTTAGTCAGCACTTCTGTTTATGAAAACCCCAGCGACAACTTATATATATAAGCTAAATAAACAAAAATTTAAATTGAATACAAAAATTATTACTGAATTTATTATCTTTGCTTTCTAAGGCATTAATTTGCATTTATCAATCCTCATAAATAAATATATAGACAAAAACTTAAGACTTAAAAACTAACTTATAAAGTATAATTATGTTTGTATTTATTTCTGAAAGTTAAATATTATATTCTACTTTAATTATTCTTTTCAGTTCATGAAAATGTGTTTTGCTTTATCAAAAATAGAGCACATCCTGATCATAATTGAAGCAAAGATCTAACTAAAGGAAACTTTGAATTTTAGGATATTTGAAATGCAAATTGTGTTATATTTTATTAATACAGATACTAAAAGTGGGTTAACCAAGTACTACCTGTAAAAACAGAAAAGAATTATAATTGGCAATGAACAGGGGATTTTGCTCTGTTTAGTCCTTAAGCTGATTTGTTTTTTTGATGAAAGATTTTGAGACTCTGTTCCTATTTGAAGAACAAAAGGACAACAAACTTGCTTACCTTTGTGATATCAGCAAGGGGCGTAGGCAGCTCTGACTGGGTGTCTGGACCGGAAACTGGCACTGACCCAACAATTTCTGTAGGAGAAAAATCATAAGGTATGGATGTATCTTTCCTTTTTCTTTTGTGGTTGGGGCAATAAAACGATCAAGGTTGAAAAACATGTCAATAACCAATACTTAGGGAGTAGTACAACAAAAAAAGGTCATGGATCTGAATAATCTATTGAAGGGCAAATGCAAAGGGTGCATCTTGCATGTTTATGTGATAAGAATAATTGTTGCAGTGGATTTTTAGGGTGTTCAGTCTCATTCTACAGATTTGGACCAAGCAAGCTGGCTAATTGGCTAGACCTGTGGGAATAAAAATATGACCAAACTGATAAAAAAGAAAAGGCTAGAATAAATACCAGAATCAATGACCATTTGTGAATACCCACTTCTATCCTAAAGCCTGACTCTTAGAACACCAGAGAGGGCTCAAAATACACAAACCCACAGTATCAGATGGTCTCTGAGATGAGTCTGAAGTTGACCTTTTCTTGCCTATGTGTTCCTCTGTTCCTTCATCTTGTCCCAAGACACCTTTATGAAGTTTTCCAGTGTTAAGAGTTTGCCTATCTAAACCAGAAAAACAGAACTGGCAAACAGAGAATGACCCTTTCATGCCATGTCATACTAAAATGGCATTTTCAATGTACATCTGTTTTGCCATTTACTGATCCTACTGAGGACTTCCAGGCTCCTGGGTCCCTCCAGGCACCCTCTGAGGATGCTGAGTAGGCCTGATTATCCTGGTGGTTTCTTTACATCCACTCTCCCATCCCCTCCCTGCTACTTTCTGCCCCAGAAGGTTGACTTATATGACTATATCAATGGTTCCTTGCCGTCTGTCTATGGGATGGCTTAGATTATTAGGCAACGCTTCAGGCCTGGAGGTAGTAATAAGGCTTTGCTGCTTCTAGCCTAGGGAATTGCCCTAATCCTTCAGGTACAGGCAAACCTTTATAAATAGTCCTTTATCAGACTCTCCTCAGATTATTCTAATTTGAATGTGCCATCTGTTTCCTACTGGGACCTGACCAATTTACTAAATGAGGGAATCTGTTTAGGTTGTGCCAGGGAAACTGAAATGTCCATGGGTTCTGTCTGCTTGGGATCCACTGGGTGGCGATGGTTGATCTGAACAGAACTGAAACCCTTGAATTCTCCTAGAGCTTTCCTTGGTATGAAGTGGTTACTAAAGGCTCATCAAATGAGACATAGGAGGGCAGGAGAAAAGACAGATATGGTATCATATGCGATGTGCCTGTCGCAGTAATGATTGACTTTATAAGGCCCAAGTTAAAATGACAGCTTCCATGAGACATTCACATTGCTTAGTCTCTTTGTCAAAATGAGAATAAAGTCAGAACTATGAAATCACCAACTGACCATCAGTGAACTGAATTGTCCCCACATCCAAGGATTGTTCTTCCTCCAGTACTTTGCTGATCAGCTTTTTGAGGTCTATTGCTGTGAGATAGATTTCAGGTTGCTTGTCCTCCTCCACAGTTCCACGAGGGACTCCCTCATGTTCAATTTTGTTGGAATCAAAAGACAGGAGGTCACTGGCAGGGCTTTTTGCTTCTGTGCTCTCTCTCTTAAAGGTGGCTGTAAATTGCATCTCTGTGGAGCTTGAACTGTAGACAGCAGAGAACACATCCCCCACTCAAAGCCAATGTTACATGCCTTGTAAAAAGAGTCACTACATTGCTACAAAGCTTCAGGACAGCTCCCACCTCTTTCCTGACGGCCTCTTAAAGAATATCACACTTTAAACATTTCAATATTTGCTGGACATTTGAAATGCAAAAAAATAATTAACATATATTTTAATTCTAAAATAGAATGCCAGCAGGGAGTTAGGTCCAACTTGCAGAAGGATTATTAACTGAATCAAATGACCATAGATTTTTACTTTAGGTTTTTTTGAAAAAGTGTAATTATCAAGAGTTGCTGGAATTGACCAATGTTTTTCTCAGTCTTTTAAGTCACGCAGTGCCAATCAGGAAGAAGGACGAATTGTCCTTTCCCCTACAAATAGCCTCCTCTAGTGTAGGATATAGCAGTGGGACAATAGTATATACATGTTGTAACCAAGTCAAAGCTTCAGTTCTTAAGGTTATTTCTCTTCTACTTTTGTTCCAAGAAGTATTTTTTAATTAAAAAATAAAACTCTAAATGAAACATAACCCTCTTCCTCCTTAAGCCGCTTTAAAAATAACATCTTAGAAGGAAGGTGTGAGAAAAGAGAGAGGGAAGTAGTACACAATTAACTGTATTTATTATCACATTTATTAATTCAATGCCTTTTAGCATGCAAAAATGAAACAGGATTCTCTATACCTCTGTCCTTGAGAATCAGCTTTTACCTTTTAGTTCATGTCATAAATCCACACAAAAGGATACAGAAGTGTTTTAAAGGCCATAGGAACTGATAATGTATGTTTCTGGCAGTTCTTCAGACCATACAATCAGTCAGAGCCTACAGCTTTTTAATTTTAGTAGCCAATTATGGAGCCAAAGCTAGATTCTTACTACTGAGCTCTCCAAGGTGTATTGGGTCCTTTTTCCAATTCACAATGACCTTGGAACCAAGGAGCAAATTAGTTTCTCTGCTTTACTCCAGACTTAGGTTGGTTGCATGTGTGTGTGCACATTCAGACACACACAACTTTCCATGACAAATGACATTTAAGAAATAGTTAAAGCTTACATTACAGACATGTGCTCTTATGCTTTCCTAATGAGACCTTGAGTTTTATAGAATCCTCTTCAGCTGACCAGCTCAATGTTTGCCTGCATATCAAATAGCGACTTTGACTAGAGAGTTTTTCTTAAACTACCGAGTAATTGATCAATGACTTCCATTTAAATAAGAAATCAGCAAAAAGTCATTGGCTTATCTCAGATATTATATTCAAAAATTATTTGTACAAAACTAGCATTTAAATTTGTGGGGGAAAAATATACCATATTTCAAAACATAAAAAATAAGTCCAAATTACCCATCTCTTTCTTTCTTTGGTCTTCATTTCATCATGCACAACGGGAGCATGAAAGGGAGAAAGAATTTGTATGACATTTATCGAGACATTCAGTGAATTATTTCACGTACAAAAAAGACATAGTCCTCTCCATTGTTTCTTATGTTTGCCCAGAGCTTTGAAGAGAACATATAAACTGCCATCAGAATTTAAATGGAAATTTTGAGAGCCATATGCATCTCAGAAATTAAACATCATTATATAATGTTTTTGATTAGGATTTCAGCCTCAGTTTAAAGATTACATGCGCTTTTGGTCTTCTTTGCAAACTTCTTGATCTCCTCATATTCCTCCTGAAGAGGCTGCAAATGTATCCTAGACATCTTACATTTTGGATGGTGCTAGTGCCAGAAATTTTTTAAAAAGCATTTTGTAAATGGATTCCTCACTGCTGAATGACATTAAATGATTAGCTTAGGTAATTTTCTGAGGGGGAACTCTGGACCTGGTGTTTTTGTTGGCTGATTATTTTTTGAATAGCTGTAATCAGTAAGCTTTGAGGGATTGGTGCAATTCACCATGGGACAGCTTGCAAGAAAAACAACCACCTGTTTACTGAGCAGGTGGTGTGTACCAGGCAGTTTATACGCGTTCTCATTTAAATTTTTCAACAACGTAACCCCCACTTCACAGATAATGAAATGGGCACAGAGAGGGAAAGTGATAGTTGCAAAGTGGCACAGCCAGGATTAAAATCCTGTCCTGCCTAACCTGAAGCCTGGGCTCATTTTGCCATGCCACCACCTGCTTGTGCCTGAAAAAAGGCCACTTGGTCACCAAGCTGATGAATACATTTTTCACTCCTTTGGACATATATATGGGTTTAGTTCAGAAGCTATATCAAGTTTTTCCCCTTTACATTTCAAATGATAGTTGCTGCCAAAGAAACTCTACACATGTGATGGGATTAGCGTCATTGACTTTTCTGACTGGGCTAAGAATTTATCCAACTTTCATCCTGGTGTAACATAACTAAAGTGTACATGCTATAGGCATGCTACAACTTTCCTTCTGGGGAGGCAAGAAAGAATCTATGACTAGCTAGTGCTGCTCTGTGCAGAGGGACTTCCCAGTTAGATTGTCAGATTCTTTCTTTCAGTCATGTCATATCTACTGATGTGTTTCTCTTTTAAAAATTGTTATTTCAATAGATTTAGGGGGTATAAGTGTTTTTTGTTATATGGATCCATTGTATAGCGGCGAAATCAGGACTTTTAGTGTAGCTGTCACCAGAATAAACCCAATAGGTAATTTTTGATCCCTCACCCTCCTCCTACCCTCCTCTTTTCTTAGTTTTTAACATCCATTATACCATGTTATGTCCTTATATACCTATTGTTTAGCTCTCATTTGTAAGTGAGAATATGTGGTATTTGTTTTTCCATTCCCAAGATAGTTCACTTAGGATAATGGTCTCCAGCTCCATCTAAGTTGCTGCAAAAGACATTATTTCATTCTTTTTTATACCTGAGTAGTACTCCATGGAATATATATACCACATTTTCTTTATCCACTCATTAACTGATGTGTACTTAGGTTGATTCCATGTCTTTGCAATTATTAATTGTGCTGTGATAAACATTCAGGTGCAGGTGTCTTTCTGATATAGTGACTTCTTTTCCTTTGGGTAGATATCCAGTAGTGGGATTGATGAATGGGATTGCTGGATTGAATGGTAGGTCTACTTTTAGTTCTTTGAGGAATCTCCATACTGTTTTCCATAGAGGTAGTGCAAATTTACATTCCCATTAATAGTGTATAAGCATTCCCTTTCACTGCATCCATCTATTGCTTTTTGACTTTCTAATAATGGCCATTCTGGTAGGGGTAAGGTGCTATCTCATTTGTGGTTTTAATTTGCATTTCCCTGATTATTAGTGATGTTAACCATTTTTTGAGTTGTTGGCTGTTTGTTTGTCTTCCTTTTTCTTATTTCAGAACATTACAGGGGTACAAACACTTTGGTTACATACATTGCCTCTGCGCCGCCCAAGTCGGAGCTACAAGTGTGCCAATCCCCCAGAAAGTGCACCCTGCACCCATCAGGTATGAATGTTTCTCTTCTTTTAAAAAAAATTTGTTCATGTCTTCTGCCCATTTTATGATGAGGTTATTTGTGTTTTTCTTGCTGATTTGTTTGAGTTCTTTGTAGATTCTGGATACTAGTCCTTTGTTGGATGTACAGTTTGCAAATATTTTCTCTTTTTTGTGTGTTGTCTGTTTGCTCTTGTTCCTTTACTGTGCAGAAATGTTTTAGTTTAATTAAGTCCCATTTATTTATTTTTGTTGTTGCTATATTTGCTTTTGGGGTCTTAGTCATAAATTCTTTGCCTAGACCAATGTCCAGAGAGTTTTTACTATGTTTTATTCTAGAATTTTTATGTTGTCAGGTCTTACATTTAAGTCTTTAATTTATCTAGAGTTAATTTTTATATATAGTAAGGGATAGGGATCTAGTTTCATTCTTGTGCATGTGGCTATCCAATTTTCCCAGAACGATTTAAGGAATAGGGTGTCCTTTCCCCAGTATATGTTTTTATCTGCTTTATTTAAGATCAGTTGGTTATAGTCTTATGGTTTTATTCCTGGATTCTCTATTCTGTTCCATTGATCTACATGTCTACTTTTATACCAGTACCATGCTGTTTTGGTTAGTATGACCTTGTAGTATAATTTAAAGTCAGGTAATGTGATGCTTCTAGATTTGTTATTTTTGTTTAGGACTGCTTTGGTTATTTGGGCTCCCTTTTGGTTTGATATGAAATTTAGGATTTTTTTTTTTTTTTGGCAGTGTCTCACTGTGTTGCCCGGGCTAGAGTGCCATGGCATCATCCTAGCTCACAGCAACCTCAAACTCCTGGGCTCAAGCGATCCCCCTGTCTCAGCCTCTCGAGTAGCTGGGACTACAGGCATGCACCACCATGCCCGGCTAATTTATTCTATATATTTTTAGTTGTCCAATTAATTTCTTTCTATTTTTAGTAGAGATAGGGTCTCGCTCTTGCTCAGGCTGGTTTCGAACTCCTGAGCTCAAACAATCCGCTCGCCTTGGCCTCCCAGAGTGCTAGGATTACAGGCGTGAGCCACCGTGCCCGGCCCAGGATTGTTTTTTCTAGTTCTGTGAAAAATGATGCTGGTAGTTGGATGGGAATTGCATTAAATCTGTAAATCACTTTGGGCAGTGTGAACATTTTAACAATATTGACTCTTCCAATCCATGAGCATAGGATGTTTTTCCATTTGTTTGTGTAATCTGTGATTTCTTTCATCAGTGTTTTGTAGTTTTCCTTATGGAGATTTTTTACCTCTATGATTAAGTATATTCCCAGGTATTTTATTTTCTTCGTGGGTATTGAAAATGGTATTGAGTTCTTGATTTGACTCTCAGCTTGACTGTTATTAATGTATAGAAATGCTACTGATTTGTGTACATTAATTTTGTAACCTAAGACTTTACTAAATTTATTTATCAATTCTAGGAGTCTTTTGGAGGAGTCTTTAAGATTTTCTAGCTATAAGATCATACCATCAGTAAACAGGGATAATTTGACCTCCTCTTTTATGATTCGTATGTCCTTTATTTCTTTCTTTTGCCTAATTGCTCTGGCTAGGACTTCTAGTACTATGTCGAATAGAAGTGGTGACAGTGGGCATCCTTGTCTTGTTCCAGTTCTTAGGGGGAATGCTTTTAAATTTTCCCGATTCAGTATGGTGTTGGCTGTGGGTTTGTCATATATGCCTAGTTTGTTGTGTTCCTTCAATGCCTAGTTTGTTAAGGGTTTTTATCATAAGGGTGCTGGATTTTATCAAATCCTTTTTCTGCATCTACTGAGATGATTATATGGTTTTTGTTTTCAATTCTGTTTATGTGGTGAATCATTTATTGATCTGCATATGTTGAACCATCCTTGCATCCCTGGAATGAAACCCGCTTGGTCTTGGTGAATTACCTCTTTGATGTGCCATTGGATTTGATTTGTTGGCATTTTGTTGAGAATTTTTGCATATATGTTCATGAGGGATATCGGTCTATAGTTTTCTTTTTTTGTTGTGTCTTTTTTGGTTTTGATATCAAGGTGATACTGGCTTTGTAGAATGAGTTAGGGAGGATTCCTTTCTTCTGGATGTTATGGAACAGTTTCAGTAGGATAGGTGCCAGTCCTTCTTGGTGCGTCTGTAGAATTCAGCTATGAATCTATCTGGTCTTAGGCATTTTTTTTATTGGGAGATTTTTTTATTACTTTCTCAATCTCACTACTCATTATTGATATGTTCAGGATTTCTATTTCCTCCTGATTCAAGCTTGGAAGATTGTTTGTTCCCCAAAATGTATCCATTTCCTCTAGATTTTCTAGTTTGTGTGCATAGAGGTTTTCAAAGTAGTCTCGGATGATATTTTGTATTTCTGTGGTATCAGTTGTAATGTCTCCCTTTTCATTTCTGATTGAACTTATTTGAATCCTTTCTCTTCTATTTCTCATTAATCTAGCTAGTGGTCTAATGATTTTGCTTATTTTTTCAAAGAACCAACTTTTTGTTTCATTTGTCCTTTGTATTTTTTTTTTGTTCAATTTTGTCTAGTTCTGCTCTGATCTCTGCAATTTCTCTTCTTCTGCTAGCTTTGAATTTGGTTTGTTCTTCTTTTTCTAGTTCCTTGATGTATGACATTAGGTTGTTAATCTGTGATCTTTCTGTGTTTTTGATGTAGACATTTAATGCTATCAATTTCCCTCGTAGCACTGCTTTTTCTATATCCCAGAGATTTTGGTAGCTTGCATCACTTTTGTCATTGTATTCGAAAAATTTTTTGATTTCCATCTTGATTTCATCATTGACTCAAGGATCATTTAGCAGCAGGTTGTTTAATTTCCATGTATTTGTGTAGCTTTAATAGTTCTTCTTGGAATTGATGTCTAGTTTTATTCCACTGTGGTCTGAGAAGGTACATGGCATGATTTCAATTTTTAAGAATTTGCTGAGACTTGTTTTGTGGCCTAACATACAATCTATCCTGGAAAATGTTCCATGTACTGATGAGAAGAATGTGTATTCTGCAGTTTTGGGGTAGTGTGTTCTGTAAATATCTGTTTACTGATTCATTTTCTTTCACTATACGTCAGTTTGCATTTTCTAGAATTTATCATAAATGAAATCATACTTTTGTTCAGCTTCTTTCACTTAACATAGATACTTTGAGATGAACCCATGTTGTTGTGTATTCCAGTATTTCATTCCTTTGTTGAGAAGTAGTCTATGGTAAGAATGTGCTACAATTTGTTTGTCTGTTGCACTGTTGATGGACATTTGGGTTGTTTCCAGTTCTTGGCTATTAGAAATAAACCTGCTATGAAAATTTGTGCACAAGTCATTGAAGGAGTATACCCTCCAGCTAGTTCGAATGGTTGTTAATAGTTTTCAACTTTTGCTGTAAAAGATAAAGTAACATTTAAAGTGGATCTTTCACTGTTCATCTTCATAATTTTGTTAAGAATAGATATCCTAACTCCTTCTCAGTTATATTGAGAGAATCAAATGAGGTCACTGATATAAAAGCACTTGTTAAATTATAAATCAACCTTTATGGAAATGAGCTGGAGGAAAGACAGTACTAGGAGATTGATAGGGTTTTAGGTCTCCTATGGGTATCTGGCCCCACAGGAAAGCGATTCCTTTCATAATAAGTTTACTTTATAATATTTTGAGCATGGCTATTAATCATTTAAAGTTTACATGTCATTTATTGTGCTCAGGGATCAAGATATTTTCTGGTGGACTAAGTCTTCATGTCATAATGAAAATCATTTGAAAAATGTGATCAAACTTGCTTTATAAGCATTTTTGGCAAAAATATTAATAATAATAAATCCTAATGGGGATAAACACTTGGGAAAGGATGAGCTTCAAGACATACATCTTTAAAATTTTAACCTTACAAAATTTCATCACCTAATATTTTGTTTTTCTTCTGAAATAAATTTTTTTTAAATTAGATTTTCATTTATTGAAGAGAGAGGATAATGAGCATTTGAATATTCACCAAGAGAACTGTGCCTATTATTTCCTTCAGCTTTAAATTAGAAATTTGTTCTTCACCTGCAGTGGTTTATTCAGAAGGCCTTGCCACCTATGCAAAATATTTTCCTATCAACATTTATTTTTCTCTAATCCATCTGATTTCACATGGAATACTTCAGAGCAACATCTTGAAATAAAGAAAAATGAGTCTGCTTTGGTAAATATTAAGGGTTTCATCTCTTATAACTTTCACTTTTCAGTATTTACTTTCTCTGGAGTTACACAACTCAGAGCTTTGGAAGAAACAAACGGGGAGAGCACCCCAAAAGCTATTCTTTCTGAATCTGTGGAGCCCTTGTTCTGCACACCTTCTTGCCTTAAGACAACAGGCAGTGAAGGAGCCAGGAGGACTTCTGGTGAGACCTACTCTCCCTGATTTACAAACCCCTCTCAAGGTGTGGAATCTCATTCAGCTCATACCAGGCTTGATATTTACCCTGTGGCATGTTTAAAAAAATACCGTATTATGACCCCATCTGCAGACAAATGTAAAAATTTCCACCCCAAATCACGAACCCACATTAGCATTGGGATACTGCTGTATATAGGCCTGGTTGGGCCAAAGCCAAAGCAACACCATCAAGCCCTGCTTTAGTGTGGCACTATTTTATGGTTTATTTCTTTTATTTAAAGTTTTAATGTAATAATCTTTGAGTGGTAATGCATTACCATGGTTCAGATGTCAATATAAAGGATACATTTTGGGGAATCTTGCTTCCATTCTTGCTTCTGTCCACCCCGTTTTTTCAGCTCCCCTACCCCTATAGGGACCATTTTTTATTAGGTTCACCTGTCTCCCTTTGGGCAGCATGATTTGTTTAAATGCTGATGATATTTAACATTTGATAGGAAACCAGGCAATCAGACACCAAGGCAATTAATTGCTACTTTTTTTGATCTGTCTCTACTGAGGTATTTTTCTAAGAGGTTCGTTAATAACAACATTGCCAAGGACAGCAGATGAGCTCTCTGTTGAGAGCAGTATTTCTGACTCCTGTAAGGAGGAAGGAATATAGCTTCTGTGCTACCCCTTAAAAATCACCTAGAGTTATGTTCTAATTAGACAATTCCTTTATCTGGAATGTGTTTAGTTTCCAGGATTTGGCAGAGCCAAACAATTGGGGAAAAGGGACCTTATAATCCTCATGACATTGCTTTTAAGAAGACGACAGGGAGAAAGTAATTTAAAAATTGGGAAGAGTTTGATTCTCTTACTTACCTAAATCCTAACACGTGGATCTTTTTGAATCCTGGAAGTTTCTTGAATACCTTTTGCATCTGCAGAAAGAGAGAAATTTATGAAATATTCTTTGCTTTACTGGGTCAGATCTTACCCAACTGAAAAAGCCTAAAAAATTTTGATGAGTTAGGGGAAAAACTGCAAATGTAAAATCGAAACAATGAATGAGGTCAAAATCTTTGTTTTCACTTATTTCTGAAACCCACAGGAAAGTATTTTGCTATTTATTTAAAAAGTGTAATTGGGTAGTTCTGACCTGCTTTGATGGTTACATAAAATATGAAATAAATTTAAGGTGGCATTTGGAGGAAAATTTTTTAGCTATAGGATTTTCACTTATACACACAGAGTAATAATATTTTCTGACCATAACTAACTATAGTTAACTATAATATTTTAACCACAATATTTTATGAATTAATTATAAGATTTGGAAAATATGATGTTCAAGGAAATCATTAAATTCAAAATGGCTGCTGCACCTAAATCAAAGGGTAATCTAATAGATTAGATTTGTTCTTAGATTCATGTGGGCTTCACAATAAATCTTAATTAATTTGACCTTGCTCCTGAGGCCTGTTATCATTGCTATACCCAACAACTTCCCAGCACACCACAGCCTGGCTTCTGCCCCTGGTTCTCTCCAAGCCACTGTCTCTCCAAATCCAGCAGCATTTTCCATTCCTCCTCCACAGTGTCCCTGCTCCTTCCTGGTCCTTCTTCCATCCCTCTGACCACTCTCTCAGTCTTCTTTGCTCCACCTGATTCCTGTCTCCACTCTATCCTTTAAACATTAGGAGTCTGCAGGCTCCCATCCTCAGCTTCCTTGTCTCACCCACTCCCATTTATTGCCTAGGCTTGACAGGGGCACTGTGCAAGGCCCTGGGGTCACTGTCACATAGACCCGTATGGCCCCATCCAGCTTTCCTTTTGGGAGATTGGGAGGCAAGAGAGACTAAGGAAGGTGGTGGTTTGCTGGTGAAGCTTGGGAGGGAGAACAGGGTGAAGGGCAAGGCTGAACAGGTGAGCAGACATCCATCCCTGTCCTCTCTTCCTTGTCCCCTCTGCCCTCTCCCTCTTGCTGGGGGATCTCATTTTCCTCTATGGCTTCAATAATCACCTAACACACAGCTTTCGGTTCTTTACAGGAATATCTCAACATTCGCCACTAACTAAATCTGCCCGGACCAGAGTCATTCTTTTCCTCTCAAATCTGACTTTTCCCCCCAGCCTCTCTACCCCAGTCAGGGTGATGAGCAGCCATCATCCTCCATCTCTGAAAGCCCAGCATCCCTAGATACCTTCTCTTTATGCCTCTCGCATGCAGCCACTAATTCCTGTTGGTTTGAATCCCACCTCTTTGTTTCCATCATGTCCTTCTTATTGTCAGGGTTGGCACAGCCTCCCTGTCTCTCTTCCTGCACAGCTGAAATGAGTTTATGTGCGTGTGGTGAAGGAGGGAAGAAGAAATGGCTTTCTGGGTGTGTTGAGAGTAGGGAAAGGAGGCAGTATCTCCCTGACTATAATTTTTTTCTAAGTTAATCATTCTATACCTGTTGGTTTTTGCTAAAAATCCCTTGTTGGGCTGCACTATCTATTGAATAAAGTCGAATTCTTTAGAGTGGCATTTAAGACCTGCCAAAATCTGCACACTCGCCCCTCCCCCCCACAGGTACCTTATCATTGCATTTACACTTCCTTGTCATCATTAACCCCCTGGCCAATATCATGTCCCCTATTGACACTAAACTATCCCCGTCCCTCCCCACGTACAACATGCACTTCTCTTTCTTCAGGTTCCCATGAATTATTTTCCCTTGGTCTAAGATGCAGTTGCTCCTTGACTGCTTTCTCCCCACACTCATTTTCAAAGCCAGCTCAAACATCTCTATTGAAAAGCATTTGTAGGGACCCAAAGTCAGTTATTTCAATTATTTCTTCTCTCTACTATTCTAGAAATTATTACAATATGCCCCATAAAGATCTGTGAGGTACACGTTGGTTTCCCTCACTGAGATTATGCTCCTGGGCCTCAGGGGCCAGGTCTTGTTGATTCATCTTTACCTCCCTCCCGCTTCCTCAGTATCTAGCAGATTGTCATTCACATGATAGGGACTTGGCAAATTTTGCTTGATTGAGTGCATCTCTTTATTCTCTACATGCATCAACATGCCACTGCATTGTCACTGTGTCTAAAGTTACTGCCAATTCTGCATCACCATGCCAAGGACTAGAGCAGTGACACACAGATAATCCCCAAATCACTTATACTGGGCTTTGGAATACATCGTGAACTTTTTTTCCCCAGATGACTGATTTACCTTCTAATTATATTTTCTTGTGCCAATACTAAAACTAGTTTTCATTCATTACAGGAACTTCAATGATGAAGGCAGCTCAGCTTTTGGGTGAAGAGGAGACATTTGCGTAGGCCTGGGTTTAAATATCAGCTTTGCTACTTTCTACTTGTAAGACTCTGAGTTTATTGCTTAATCTCTCTGAATCTTGGTCTCCTTAGCCAAAATGGAATAACAATACATACATTATAAGATTGCTGTAAGGAATAACTGAGAGTAACAAATGCCTGGCATACAGGTGAGCAGGGAGGTGGTGACATTGTGTATTTACTTGCTTATTCTCTACCTCTCCTACTGGATTACTAGCTACTGAGGGCCCAGTTTTTTCTTATCTCCCCAGTGACCACACAGCATAGAGCCTGGCAAGGGCAGATCAAGCTTTCAGATGGTCGTTTCTGAAAGACTCAGTGGAGGGAAGGACAAGATGAAGGCCTTATAGAGGAACCAGAGTAGGAAGTTTCTATGCCTCCATCCACACCCTGTCACGGGCTCAACAGAGAACTAGGAGGTTGGGTTCTGCAGAGCTGGTCTTTATTCTGCGGACAGGAAGCAAAGGCTGTGTACATGCTTCAGGTCTGCCCTGGCCTCCTGGGACAAACAACTTCGGGGCCACAGGGAATTTGTCATGCCATTCTAGTGACAGCAGCAGGAACTGAATGCTTAAATGTGAGCTACAAATTCTGCAGCAGGAGATTCAGATGCTGAATCATCCCTCTCTCTTGTCCAGGATTCTAAAGGCACTGTTATATGTATGAAAGCAGTCAGTCAAGCACAGAATTGCCTCTGTAGAGGTCCACAGCTTCAGCATCCGCAACTGGGAGCACTGCTGGGGAGAGCCGCTCTCCTCTCCAGGAGTGCTCCATGCACTGGCTCAGGTGGAGGGGAGTTATTGCTTGTGTCCATGCCTGCTTTGTGAACCTGTCTGTGATTGATTAAGAATCAGCTTTGCTTAGGAGTGTGCAGAAGGCATCTAGGGAGGAGATGACAAAAGCCTCAGTTAATTTTGCTAAATAATCTTCTGGGGACCTTCCAATCATGGAGCACTAACCACTAAGTTGCTAATTAAGTGCCCAGTTAACCTTATTAATAATGCTAAATGCACAGGGGCCTCCCCAATTCTGCTGTAATGTAAGTTAACAGGGCTATAAAAAGACAGCCAGTGTTAAGTTCTCATGAATGTTTGCACAGAAGAAAGCATTCAGACAACAAGTAAAGTGATTCCTTTTGACATTGTATTAAATTGCTCATTAGGTTTATTGTAGAAATTAAATTGCCACTAAGCACTGTCCATTAATTCCTGATTAGTCCCAAATGGTTGTGCTAATGCAGGCCTGGGGCTGTTGTGGGGCTGACTGGTTATCTGGGGGCAGGCTGTGGGGTAGTCGGGGCCCTGCCTAGGAGCCTGGGAAGGGAATAGATGCTGTAAGCAGAGGAGCTCCATCCTGAAGAAATCAGTGACTGTGCAAACGGAACCAGCAGGAATGATACGATGGGTCTCTGGAACAAGAATGGGCAAGACATACTCTTCTTTGGCTAATAAGTTTTTCAGAGTCCGGAAGGGACATGCCCACTTAATGATGACACGATAGTTCTTTCCTCATAAATATATATTTGGGAAAAATAGGAAACATAGCATTGTGGTTAAGAGAAGAGTTCTGGTGCCAGGCTGCCTGGGTTGGAATCTTGGCTCTGCCAGATAACAGGTGTGTCATCTGGGTGTATTAATCTTCTTGTGCCTCAGTTTCCTCTTTTAAAAAGGAAGAATAATATTACTTATAGGATTGCATGAAAAATTAAATGAGTTTATATGTGTGTGTGTATATATATATATATATATATATAGCATTAAGAACAGTACTAGCTGTTATTTCTATACACAGCAGTTTAGACTTGGAAAGGGACTGTGAGATCATCTTCTGTAATTTCTAAGTGAGGAAATTAAGGCCAGGGAAAATCAGTGTGCCCCAAATTCTCACAGATAATTTTTGGCAGAAATAGTACTAGAATTCAGATTTTTAAAAAATCTCAATGTATTTGCATTATTATATATCAGGTTGTTTTAGGTGCTTAGAAAATCGATAACAGGTCAGCAAAGAGTCAATTATCCAACTTTGACGATACTTTGACTACACTAAGGATTTGCTGAAAAGACTGTTTCAAGGGAAAAACTGGAAAAGTTAACAAACTATTCTTTAATTCATTCTATCTAATAATCCATGTCTAAGTACTTCTCTGGTTCATGAATACCCCATGCTGGTTCTTTCTCTTTAAAGTTTATAGAGAGGATTCTTTGCATTTTATTGACTAAATGCTGATGCGAGGAGAGGTTGGAAATTAAGAATGTTTCACTTATTCATCTCCTCTCCAGGTGAGAGGAGGTAAGTATTAAATTCACGGAGCATGAGAAGTGGGGCCCCGTTTGTTCCCTGGCCGTGCCGAGTAAGATTCGTGTACACCCAGGCTGTCCATAAATGTCATTCCTTCGTGGTGATGTAATGTCATGGATGCTTTGATTTTCAGTTGCCCTTATACAAATAATTACTGTGTAGTTAACTGCAACTCAAGCTTGTATTAGGAGGTTAGGCTTCAGAGATGAAAGGATCAGCTTCTGCTCTCAAGGGAAAGCTCATAGCCCGGTGGTGCTGAGGGTGGCAGGTGAGGAGAGAGGAAAAGAGATGGCAAAGGCCATAGACACGTGAACAAGCGATCTCAAGACAGGCTGATTAGTGCTGCGCCAGCAGTGGGCACCAACTATGAGCAAGCCCAGGAGAGAGGAACTGAACCCAGAATGGGCAGAAGGAACTTTCCATGATGAAGTACCTAAAATGAGACCTGGGGAAGGGCATTCTACACAGAAAAGGTAGCACAAGAGTAAATGTGAGGAAAATTTACAAAGAATTTGTATTTCTGAAAACTAGAGTGAAGGGAAGGGACTGATAAGGAACTAGTACAAAATGAGGCTGGAAAGGAAGGCAGGGATCTTATCATGGTATGTAGATGCCACGCTCAGCATAGCAGTTGGATTTATTTAATATCTTTCAGGGAGTTGAAGAGCATTTGAATTTAATCAAGGACAGACATATTACGATGGTCAGAGATGGAAGAGACATCATGGAAAAGCTGCTCAGTTTAGTAATTGATAACATGGACAATAAAATTGCCTTCCACTTATCACCTAGAAAAAATATCATGTCTTTTAATTACATCAAACTGCAAAAATGGAAATATTATGTAAAGAAAAAATATTATGAATTAAAATTAATATTTCAACCCAGTATGTTCCTTCCTTGGTGCCTATGTGGTCATTTTATTTTATTTTAATCCCTTATTGAAGTATGATTGAGATATAAAAAGCTGTACATATTTAACATATACATCTTGATGAATTTGTCTATCAATATATACCCATGAAACCATCACTATAATGGTCATTTAGACATACAGAATATCTACATAGCAGCTTTCAGTAGAATTAGATTTAAAAACCTACTAACATTTAAAGAAAATCTAAATGCAAATATAGTAATCCTCCCTTATCTGCAGGAGATACGTTCTGAGACTTCCAGTGGATGCCTGAAACCTCTGATAGTACCTAACCCTATATACTATGTTTTTTCCTATACATACATACCTATGATAAAGTTTAATTTATAAATTAGGTACAGTATGATATTAATAACAATAATCAATAATAAAATAGAACGGTTATAACAATATACTGTAATAAAAGTTATGTGAGTGTGGCCTCTCTCTTTCAAAATATCTTACTGTACTGTGCTCACCCTGCTTCTTGTGGAGATGTGAGATGATACAATGTCTATGTGACGAGACGAAGTGAGGCGAATGATGTAGGCATTGTGACGTAGTGTTAGGACACTCTTGACCTTCTGATGATATGTTAAACTTCTAAATTGTCTATTTCTGGAAATTTTCATTTGATATTTTGGACCAGGGTTGACCATTAGTAACTGAAGCTGTGGAAAGCAAAACTGTGAATGAGTGGGGACTACTGTAAGAACGGAAAAGCTGGAATGAAAAGCTTCCCTGGAGATCCTTTCGTCCTAAGATTGTGAGACCCATTGTAGTTTCTGTTTTCCTTTTGATGGTTAGAAATGAATGCCTGGTCACCAGAAGTTGGAACTGTTAGCCAAAAGTGTTTATGTCCTGTCGGCTCCCAGATTCTCAGCTGTGACTTAAATGTGGCTGTGTGGGTTGGGTCCACTCACCTGGAGTTGGGACTTTACTGCTAGCTCCTGGTAATATGGGGACTGGGAGTCGGCAAGCTCTGCCTTGAATCTCTGGTTCACCAGAGAGACGCTCAGCTCCACTTTCTGATCTGGAGGGCCCTCAGACACAGTGAATTCTGTTTCTCTTTCCTGAATCAAAAAAAAAGGACTTCCATTTATACAAACCACAAACAAATGGCTATATTATATAACACATATTGATATTGTCTCAAGAAGTGAATTATGAAGGCTTGATTGCTTCTCGAATAAAAGTCCTATTAACTAGAAGTGGCCTCTGAACTTCAGTGAGAGACAAAGTATCAAAGCTCCAAGGAACTATTTAGAGTCCTTGAGAACATTGTCATTTTATGACTGTGTAATCTTCATGAAAGCATTTACTTACATGCATACACATACATTCCCTACACACACACACACACACACACACACACATTTACATATATATCGCTGGTGCATCACTAGGATCGTTCCATATTATTGTGTTACCTTACAAATACTCTTTGGTGAGGATTGGATTAGACAAAATAACATACAGATGCGGAGATATTATTCAATATACTTCTTTTTAGAGAAGAGTCTAGACTAGTTTAATGAGAACATTTGAACTTAAACTTTACATTGAAACTAGTTAGAAAGTACTATCAAGCCAAGAGAGTGAAATTTTTCTCAGAAGGAATGGTACATTTGGGCCACCTTTGGATGCATGTGGCTAAGAACAGAAGCACTGTTATGCTCCAGATTTGGCCTCGATCACAAAGGGCCAGGCATCATTCTTCTTGCCCCTTGGCCTGGGACCAGCAGGGGCCTCTCACTGCTCTGAATTCACATGGGCTGCCAGGGCCCAGAGCAAGCCTGGAGCTGGGTTTCAAACTTGGGTTTGACAGATTTTCAGCATCGGGTACCCAGATGATACTGAGATCTGCATAGCTTTCCCCCAAAAGAAAGAAAGATGTCTGTGGAAAATTGAATGTCTCTGGTTATATACATAGTCTGTTATAGTGAAATGAGAGTTAGGGAAGCTGAAAGATGAGAACGACCAAATGGAAACTGCCATGAAGGACAGAGCTCAACTGGATGGTAGATGTGTTTTCTCCTCATTTCTTTTCTTTTTCTTTCTTTCTTTTTTTTTACAGTGAAAGCAAACTAATTTATTTAGTACTTTTTCCATATCACCAGGAGGGTTGATTTCAACTTTTCTTTTACCTACAACAAACCAGTTGGTATTCGAAATTGTACCACCAGACTCCATAAATGATTTGTTAATGGCATGTTTAGATCTGCTCGAATAATTTGTTCAAAGCTGCACCCCCCTCTAACTTCTCATTCTTTTCTTCTTCTTTGATCTCACCAACCAATTTATCCCAGTTTCTTGTATAATGAGATGATGATGGGTATAGATTCTTTACATCTGCTATGAACTGTTTCGGTTTAGACACATCTCCTTGCCCCTCCAGTGTTTCCCATCTCACAGCCTCTGGCCTTTTCATTTTAATTTCAATCTTTTTAAAAAGTACTTTAAATGTGTTCTGTTCTGGTATTATAGGATAAAGAAGTCTTAGTTTCAAATTGTAATCCTCTCCAGATGGAAGTTTCACCAAAGCAGACAGCTCTTTTTCTGAAAATTCCACATTTACATCATTCTTATGAACATTCTTGATCATAAGTGTAATGATGACTTGAGATTCTGTTTGACACCAGTCATACTTGATTTTTGACTGATGAGTCTGCTGGGATATAGACACCTCAGATTGTAATCCATTCTGAGCTTCTTGACACCTTTTAATCCAGACACTGAAATCAGCATCTGCACTATCTAATTTTTGTCCTTCTGTAAAGGTTTCTAGAGCAGTAGCATAGTTTTTTTTCATGGTATTCACATAGCCTGTTTCTCAGCATAGCAGTAGAATTATTTGGATTGAGTTCGAGAGACTTCTTTGCATTAGCAACAGCATCACTGTAATTCCCAAGAAGAATATGACAATAAGCTCTTTGACAATAATATTGTGCATCATCTGGTTTCTGTTCCAAAGCCTTAGTCAGCTTCTCTAATGCTGCCTGGGGGTCCTCGACAATCAGAGTATCTGAGATGCTCTGAAAAAACCTCTGGGCTGTTGCAGGGCCTGCTGCAGCCGCCATCCCTAATAGTCCCAACCGCTGCCACTGGAGCTGCTACTACCGCGAATATCAGCTCCGTCACCACCCAAGGGAGAAACTTCTGCCTCCTCCTCATTTCTTGTCACAAACTCACCTATTTCATGAGTGTGGACAATAGCACGTCCTCCAACTTTAGTAGGACAAAAGGAGGATTTGGATTGACACTTAACAGACTTCTGATGTTTGTTTAAAAGAGCTTCATTTGTTCAAAAAATACACATTGAGTTTCTGTGTGAGTGTATCACTGTGGTAGAATCAATGGGCCATTAAAAGAAAAGTAAGGCATATGGTATTATTCTCTAGAAGCTTACCAGTTCATTAGGCAGATTTGAAGTTTATGTAAGGCATTTCAATAAATTCTTTAAATGTGTTAGTGAGAAGTGTCTTAGCTTATCCTCAGCCACCAGATTAATTTTTCATGCCTCTTAGCCAACACCTTCAGAGATGCGCTTATTACCTGTGGGTTAAAACTCAAACCCTTTTTCCTGATGTTCAAGGTTCTCCAGTGTGTGATTCCAACTTGTTTGAACAGTTTTAGTCTCAATTTCTCCTCTGCTCTGCCAGACTGCTCTGTTCATGGTTGCTCAGGCACAACATTGCTTATGCTAGTCTCCCACTGGAGCTCCTCCTCATTAGACCCCAGCCCCTACCTCCAGCAACACACACACACACACACACACACACACACACACACACACACAAACACACACACGTTTATCTCCTCTTACCATCTGGGGTAGAGGAAATCTTTGCCTCCTCTGAACTCTTCCTGTAGCATTGATTCACATCTGAACCGCTCATTTGGTGCCTATCATATACTCTGCTAGAGTCTTCTTTTATGTGCAAACCTTGCCACCCCACACATAATCCCCTCGATCCAGCATGATTCTTACTCTTCAATGAACCTCAAAGCAAAAAACATGGGGCCATGTATGCACCAGACTCTCCGTGAATATACATGACTATAGGTGGAATCCCCTGAAACTTGTCCTGGCTTATCATTTTGTCCCAGCCACCTGCCATCTTCAGTCATAGTTCTTAGACTATTTTATGGTACTTAATCACATTATAAATTCCTTGGAAGCAGGGATTGCGTCTTGTTCATTTTGGGATCTTTGGTGCATAGCCTAATGCCATATCAGCAGATTTTTGTAATGTCTGCTGAATGAAAGAGTAAGTGATAGATGCAGGTGGGAAAAAGCACATTAGGAGAAGGATGCAATGAATGTGAAATGAAATATTCGATGGGACATGGGGATGTGAGAAAAGAGAGAAGACAGATTAGTTGCCTTAGAAATTCTATGGGGAATATATATCGAATTATGGTCAATAATTTTTTTTCTAACAGCAATTTCCACTGTCGTTGGAGCAGCGTTTTTCAGAAAAACACAGTATTTTTATTTTTTGTTCATGCCAATAGTTCAACCAAACCTTCAGCCCTCTGGTCTAAAAGGCAGAGAAAATGACCAGCAGGGTCGAAGCCCTGATTTCTCATGCAGAGCTGGTAAGACTACATATTGCGCCCTTGCCCAGCAGCTTTGAACAAGTGGTGTCTGAGCAACCATAAACAGAGCCGTCCATGCCTTGGAGAGAGGTTGAAAGGAAGGGGAAAGGACCAGGAGAGCCATCTCACAGATGCCGGGGATAAGGATGAGAAGAGCCAGGTTCCTGTCTGCCACTCCTTATACTGCCGCCCCCTTTGGGGTCTCTAGCACTCATGACTAACGAGAACAGTGGTTCCCTGCTTTGGCAGTGAGTGTCTGGGCTCGAGACTGGTTAGGGAGGTTAAAATTCCACCCCCTAACCATGTTTTGATAACCAACAGTAAATTCTGTAACAATTCCCTCATCCTGCACACCTTTCACTCAAGAGTGGTGTCAAGTGCTCCTCTTGGCCTTAGAACATGATTTATTTTTCCCCCGTTTGACAAACAGGATTTTGATCATTTGATATCTGATCTATTCATTCTGTACATGAGTGAGAACAAAACCTTCACTCTTGCCATCAAGCGTGAATGGGATTAGACTTCAGTGGGGAAAGACCTCAGTGACTGACTGATTGATTCATTCATTCTAACACTTGGTAAGCACCACTATATATAATGTTTGGTTACATACTGGGGAGAAAGGGCCCCTGCCCCCCAGAGCTTATAATTAAGTTGTTTCTTGTAATTCCTCCCACCTTATCCTAGTCCTTAATTTATTACATTTTTTTCCCCTCTCAGTTGCTAGGAAGAAGTGAGAATAGTGACTAGAACAAAGTCACTGACTGCTAATTAGAGTGATAAAAATGCGGCACTAATATTACTGCATGGCCAGGTCATCCATTCTCTTTTTCTGTTTTTTCTGTTTTGCTAAAAGAACAAAAACAGACACGTGAAGAGCTAGATCGACTCTTGAACTTCTTACTGTTGTGGGCATCCTGGTGTCGTTGAGGGTGTCATTGAGAATTTCGTTGAGGAATGTGTCATCAGGAGTGGGAAGGAAGGGCTTGAGTGAGACATCGGCAGCATCTGTGGAAATTAAAAAAATTAGACAAAAAATGAGACTGGAGGAGTTTAAATTAGAACAAGGGCAAAATCCCATACGATTTTTCTGTCACTCTGGAACTTACAGATGTTAGGTGCATTCTGAACTCATATTTTTAAGATCACATAAATATGTCCTTGAAAAAAATATGACTCATACTTCTTTTTAATCTCAGTTAAATTCTTCCTTCTTCCTCTTTAGGACCCAGGCTTGATGCTACCCTAGACGTGTTACAGTTAAAAGCTTTGCCTGATGAGATATGATTAATTTTTCTTTTTTAGACTATATAAAGGATGCATAGACAGTTATTTACCTGAATTTGTTCTTGAGAGTTTTCTTAGGATACTACACAAGTCTTAAAATTTAGACTGCTTTAGCAATCATTGAGGCATAGGATTTTAATCAGAAATTCCAAGAGATGAAAGACCTTGGAATTAAGATGCCATCAATTTCACTCCTTTTAGAACAGACCACCATAAACCATTTCAGATACGTGGCAAATGTTTGGATATATTTAGAGATCTCCATAGAATGGAAGTCTAAGTTTTACTCAAGTAAAAAAAAAAAAAAGGAGGCATCATTGTAAAACGATTGCATTTCTATTTATAAATATTTTTAAAATGCTCAGAGAAAATAGTGTTATAATTAATTAGTTTATATTTATCCAGAAATACCTTTCCATTTCAATCGTAATTAGGCAAACACATAGAATGTATTACTTTATTTTTGTGTTTTAGGAAACAGGATATATCAAAAAATGAGCTGATTTTTTCTTGACCCCTAGGAGTATGCGGTGTCTGGGAAACAGCAGTCACAAGGGGTCACTTGTGACTGTGAGGTGCTGTGAAGTCATCGTACTGGGTGTGCAGTTGTGGTTCCTAGTGGGGGAGGTGTGTGGGGGGGTATCAGAATCATCTGGGGAAGCCTTTTTTTTTGGCTAATAAAATACATGTCCTGTGGCATACCAGAATCTCAAAGGATGTGGTCCCTGTCATCCTCCCCTTCAGCCCTAGTTGAAAAACGCTGCTGTAAGCAACTGGGATGGATGTGTTCCTGTATCCCGAACTTCAGTAGCCTGTTACCAGTTTACAGTGTCTTCAAGCTGTATCATTCCATAAATAATCTGTTTATACCACATTTTTTTGTTACTATAAAAAAGTGCTTAGCTAGTATACTAGAAGAACAAACTTTTTGTTGTTATTTGGGTATCC
The DNA here is from genome assembly GCA_004363605.1 of Indri indri. Lineage (NCBI taxonomy): Eukaryota > Metazoa > Chordata > Mammalia > Primates > Indriidae > Indri > Indri indri. The sequence goes on from RJWJ010006298.1 coordinate 57,951, forward strand.
TTCCATTTTATTGCCTTGAAAAGAGAAATTATCCACACTATGAAAACTAATAACAAATATCAGGTAGCCTGAGTTTATCTTCTAGAGCATTCAGCCTATTTTGGAGATATTTCACTATTCACACCTAAGGCACCTGTTAACATTTCCCTATCAAAATCTAGTCTCAGGAAACTTTATTATAACTGAAAAATTCAGTTACAATGAGTGTCTGAACCCACTTAATGTCCTCCTCTCTCAGGGAGTGTTGCATTTACATTTTAAGGCTTCAGGTTAAAAATAAGGAAAATTTAATTTTTGAATTGCAAACTTATATATCCGAATTCCATTACATTTGCAAGTTTTATCAATAACGATGATGGAGGGGTTAGGGTGGAGAGTGAAAGTTGGGAGAAACGATCGTTTTCTTTTGAGTAAAATCTTCAAAGTGTCCCCAAGTTCACACTGGTAAGGAGACTTTCTACTCTCTTTGTGCATTAGAGCATCACTGATGCTGTCTCTGAGACGTATGCTGAGAATTGCTTTCACTGCAGTTAGGATCTGGCAGTTTTTTGTAGCTGCATTTTGGCAATAATCTCAACGGTAGAAGTATCTGCGCGTGAACCTCAACCTTAGGTGTCCAGGAGCACTGGGGAAATGATGCCAAAACATTTGTTGCTGGAACTCAAATATATAGTGGTGATATATCATGTCGCATTATATCATTTGTCTACTATTCTCTCAGAGTTTTTGTAAATGAAAAGTAATTTATAATAAAGAGTTCATTTTAACTTACTGTTTAGTTTATCTTACTAAATTTAATCTTGTTTTACAGGATTACTTCTTTCAGCTAAAAACTTTCAGCTAAAATGTACTAACTTCAAATTTTAGAAATAGAAATACAAATTTCAATTCTCACATTAATTTTGGTTATTTTTCAACATTAAAAATGAAGTCAGTGCAAAGCATCTTTTTATATTATTTCTCCTGTAAATAACACTTTTTTGAATAAGACGTTATTAAATGTTGCATGTTAAATTTGATGTGTTTATAAGGGGAATTAACAAATATGTAGCTCTTCTTTTTATTGTTAAAAAAATGTGTTTTGCCACTAACATTTTTATAGTTGAAATTAACCTAAGCTTGTTGTATTATTAGCTACAAGTCAGCCTAGAAGTGGTAAAATACCTGAATTTATGAAAGATACTAAAATATAGTCACAGCTTTCTGAAATACTGAAATATGGCTTTCTCTGTATGTCAGTAAATAAAGAAATGAGGAAACAATATTATTTGTTTAAAAAAATCTCTGTTTTCTCAATTTCCAGATTTAAAGTCATCAAAATTTGATTTCTTAAAACATTATTAATATAACTAAAAATCAAATACACTGAGGAAAACATTGCTTAGAGGATAGTTTTATAAAGTATATTTAAAAGTATTCTTAACTTATATGGGAAAATGGAAAAACCATAATAAAAAAATACATGAAAGAGAAATTTCAAACATCTAATAAAAATAGGAAAAATTATTTTCCCTTTCCTTCTGGCAAACATTAAAACAGATAGTAATATTTAGCATTCACAGGTGTGCAATAAGATATACTCTTTTGACCAGTGTGTTATTTAAATTGTAACAAAATTTCTGGAAAACAAATTTGGCAAAATCTATTAAAAGCCTTAAGATTCATAGTCTTTGATTTAGTAGTCTATTTTGAGAAATCAGTGATTTGACAAAGATTTGTGTTTAAATATGTTAATTAAAGCATTATTTGTGGCTGGGCATGGTGGTCCACACCTGTAATCCCAGCACTTTGGGAAGCTGAGGCAGGAGGATTGCTTGAGACCAGAAGTTCAAGACCAGCCTGAGCAAAGTAGTGAGACCTCATCTCTAGTGCCTGTAGTACTAGCTACTCAAGAGGCTGAGGCAAGAGGATCACTTGAGCCCAGGAGTCTGATGGAATGGTTTCATTGATTACATTTGTATGGATACAATCGAATGTTGGAAGTCATCAAAATGATTATCGAAATTTTAGTGGAACTAATGTTCTTTACATAATGTTAAGTGAAAAAAATGATACTAACTCTTAAGTATGGTCTCAGTAATACATATACATAATAGGACAAGGATGGCAGAAAATAGGCAAAAATAATGATGGTTGCCTCTAAATTGTAGATAATAGATGATTTGGTTTTACCTCTATTCTTCTCTATATTTTCTAAGTTTTAAACAATAAAATTTAAATTATTTTATAAGGTTAGGAATATGAGTTAGTTTGAGAAAGTACATTATAAACTTTGTTAACGTCAATTAAGGATCGCTTTGTAAATAACATGGTTTCATGATGATTTGAATTAAAGTTTGGAAGCAGATGAAATAAGATCTAAGCTTACCTGTTGAAAACACAGGAGTTTCACCAGGCTCTCCCAATGTCTCTTCTGTAGATATTTCATCTTTTCTGTTAGCACGATAGAAAAGAAAACAGAGATGGTGACAAGGAAATTGATGACACTAGGGGACATGTATTTAAATTTGCCTATACTGAATAGACCTAAAAACTAGAGAAAAAGTATAGTTTAAAACTGGATTTACCTATGTTTTCTTTTATTACAGAAGTGATATTTAAATGTATTCTCACTGAAGAAAAATTTAAACAACCTCCTAAAATGGCTATGTTTGACTCCAGGCTTTTCTGTAAGTTTTGTGTGGTCCTGGGGAGCATTTCCACAGTAGGCAATGCTGATCTTTAGGGCTTGATGTTTTAAAGTCCCATTGTGCTCACTTTGGGTTCTTGATAATTGATGACACACTCTGTGACTGAAATAGTCTTCCTAAAATCCCAGACCCTCAAGCTTGCATATCCAGAGTCATTACGATTATCTAGTAATGCAACTCTTGTGGTTACAGTAATCAGAGAGAAGTTGATTTATAGGTAATGCAGGTGTATTAAATCTGTATTCTGGAAACAACCATTGTCTACAATGGTAAGTAGCCAGGAAATTGGGGATAAGTTTGCAGTGCCATGGGATGGCCATGTGGAAGATGTTCTAGGGACAGATCCAAAGTCATGGTGGTAAAGCTGTCTGCATATAATGTTGGCCCATCTTAGCAAACATTATTTAGAAAGGAGTACTGATAGTGATATTTTTTGAAGCTCACTGAAAGATCTGTTGCTGTCAGCTATTAGGTACCACAGGATTGTGTCTATGTTAGCATAACATAAGAGCATTGGCCCAATATTTTTGATCTAATTATCTGTGGCTCATCATGGTGGTAAGATCAAAGGGAATGGCTAGAAGTTCTGTTGTTTCAGAGTCATCTAGATTAGTCATAGCCAAGGTACCACCTACATACCCAATTCTGCCAAAGTGCTAATAAGTGTAATATACAAAATATTATCAATCAGCCAGGCACAGGCTCTGACCAGTCAGAATGGATGTCAGTAGTAAACATGGATAACTACAGTGGTCCACACAGGCCAAATATAAACTCAGACATCATAGTGGAATTTGGAACCAGCTATTCTTATTATTTTTTCTGGTATTACACCATGTACTTAATAAGTAGTTTTTAATGGAGATTATATTTAATAAGCTCTCATATGAAACATATGTAGTGTTTATGACTTAGACAATTTTTTAAATTTTATAGATCTTTGTTTATATTAATAGTAAGCTTTCCAGGAGCGGAGAGGAGGGGGTGGTTATATTCACACCTAATGGGTGTGGTGGGCACTGTCTGGGGATGGACACACTTGAAGCTCTGACTCGGGTGGGGCAAAGACAATATACGTAACCTAAACATTTGTACCCCCATAATATGCTGAAATAAAAAATTAAAAAAAATAGTAAGATCTCCCTTCCTTCTAATTACTTGTCTCCTTGTTTTGCCTTGCTGTAAAAAAGAAAATAGGCAAGAAGAGTAATTAGTAAGATGCTGGCTATTGCATTAGTTACATGTTAACAGCTCACTTGTGCAAGACTCTCTGTGGGATGCTGTTTCCTTATTCTTTACTAAAGGGTGTGATTCTACCACTAAACTACCAATCTATCCTATCATGGAGAAGCTATAAATTGGGAAGCTGGGCCACTCAATTCTTCCAGTAGCCTTTATTTCAAAGTCATTTGAAATTGGCAGATTTATGGGCTGGTCAGGTGAGAAAATTTTCTGTTTTGTCTTCTTGGAGGGTGGATAATTGTTTCTTATAATTAATGTTTCTCTACCAAGATTTGGTACATTCTTTTGACCTTTTTTCTTATGGATGGACTCTGCTTTGCTTTCTTTCTTTTCTTTTCTTTTTTTTTTTTTGAAAATGGAGGCATCAGTAAAGTATCATCCTATATTTAAATCAGAGGAGCCAACATATCTCTGTCTTGTGAACAAAGGTAATACTCCAGTACTAAGATTTTCCTAAGTCACATTATTTCTTCTGGAAATCACTTTTTAGAATTCTTAAAAGAGTGGCTCGATAGGCATAATTGATTGACAAAATAGGACTTTGCTCAGTTTTGTGTAGTAGGTGGAAAGGTATGAAACAGTTTCTGCTCTTGAGGGGTTTGCACTCTCACAGGGAAACAGGAGAAAGCAAGGAAATGTTAAATGGAAATGTAAGTGCCAAATAGAGTGCAAGGTTCAAAGCAGGGAGAATGGCTGCAGGCTCAAATAGGCTCTTAAGACAACATGGGGAGGTGGGACTCCACCTGGAGCTTGAACAGGAGTAGGACTTGGATAGGTGGGGTAGAGAAGGCAGGTTTTTCCAGGCAAGAGGGAAAGGCTTGGGGTCCAAGTCCGGGATGAGTGGGCCGTGGTCTGTGCTCACCGGTATGGTGGCAGCAGTTGGATCATGGGTAATGGGAGGTCAAGGTGGAAAGGTCAAGGGGCGAAAGGTCTTTATTAATTAGTTTGGCTTCTGCCTCAGTGGAGGTTCTAGCAGAAAACAGATAACTCACTCATAATGAGGTGATTTGAACAAAGTTTAATGAAGGGATTATTTACTAAGTTGTGGGAAGAGTGTAAGTGTAACCACAAGGGAGAGTGCAGTGCCACAGGGCAAGTAACAGTGGGGTGCTGAAGCGACCCCTGGGCCAGGAGGGTGGGAGGATACCAGGAGCCAGAGACAGGGAAGGCTCTGTGGAGAGAGCTGCCTGACAGGAGGTGAGATGAAGTTGAGGACGGCCATGAGAAGGCTC